>ML805852.1:84652-155272 GCA_009831015.1 Picea engelmannii
GATCAATCTGCAACTGCTATCTCTGAATTCTGATGGCTAGAAACTTCTCCAGGAAGGAAATGGTGTGCTCAACCCATACGCCCTCCTCTAAGATGAAGTCTCTCCAATAAAACAATGGTGAATGCTGCCCCAAGTCTCCATAATTGAACACTAGCAGCCTCCTCCAACGCTCCTCATGCATCAAACCCCAACTCCAAACTCCAAAAGCTCCTCTCCTCACAAGCAAAAGCCTCCATGAAGAATGCGCACCTCCTTTGGCCTCTTTGCCCTCTTTAGGATCAAAAGTCCAACATAAGATCCAAGGGATGAGATCATCCCTAATCTAAGGTTGAGATCATCCCAAATAAATGTGACCTCATAACCCACTTTTGTTTTAGTTTCCTAAGTCACTTTATGTCCCCTCAAAATCACAAAAAGTGTGATTTAATGTTCACTTTACCAAAAAGTGACATTTTGCACTTTAACCAAAGTCAAGTACAAAATAGACATAAAGGACATAGGAAAAAGTGCCAAGTGACTTTCCCACATGTGCTAAGGAGGCATAACACATGGGGAACACCTCCCAAGGTATACAAATCAACAAATTCAACTCCAAAAAGCTTTCCTGTCGACCCATAGAATCTCAACAGGCACTACAAAGACCTAAGAAGGCTCAACAAACATCAAATCCCACCCAACAGTGACTAAACCAAGAAATCAAGCAAGGAAAAGTGGTATACGTGATTTTTCAGGAGAAAAGTGTGTATATACGCAGCTTGCAGTGAGAGAGCATGCGTGTATATGCGACTGTCAAGGAAAAAGGCACGTACAAGCTTTAAAACAAGGCCAGGGAAGGCTAAAAGGTTGAAAACTCAGACCTAGAGTGAACAGAATATGTCAAGAAGTGATACGACAAGAAACATGAAGGAAAAAGAGCAATGAAAGAAGAAAAAGTACTTCAACCCTTAGAAGGAAGATCTCTCCCCAGTATGGTCGCCAATTTTGTTACGAGGGAAAAACTCTCTATGGCCAAGGGAAAACCAGAAAAGACAAGTATGACTGTAGAAATCAACTCAATTCCATTGTATGTTGTATAAACTAATGTGCAAGATAAGAAAGAGGCCTACGTCGATCCAACGTTCGATGATGTTCCACAGTTGAGCACTTCGACCCAAAGATTTATACCTACAACAATTTCTCAACAAACAAGCAGAGAAATTACATGGTGATAATATAAAGGGTTAGCACATTAGATAACATAATCCATTAATAAACATTACAAACATGCCCATGGATAATAATCATATATTTTCACGATACCAATAGGACGGGAAAGGAGTATTTCTATTAATAATTGATCAACAGAAGTGACAACATTACAGACTTTCGTGTCATCACAGTTCGAAACCAAGAAACCAAGTTCCTTCCAACTAGGCCTCCACCACTTCAATCCTCCACCAAAGGCAAGCTCATAGGAGAGAGACAATGAGGTTCTCTCAATAATAGGGAAAGATCTTGGGAGATGAACACTATCTTCAGACTTGAGGGACAAGGGATGCAGACTCAATATGAAGTAATTTCTCCAGAGTAACTTTTCTCTCAAAGTTGAATGATTTCTATTATTTTCCATAGCTCGGAATTGTTCTTTTATAGCCTTCAAAATGAAACTGAAGGGCTGAGTTGGAATGTTTCCAGTATATGGAAGGCCAAGGATCAGAGATCTCCTATCATGAAATGGAAACCCAACTTCATTTTTGTATTTTTTGGCACAAATCCCGATGTACGTGGGTTGTAGTGGAGAAGCTTGCATATACACATGTTATATAGTAGATAGGGCACGTATATATGGAAACATATGTATTTTTAGCTCTGGATTCATCAAAAAGGGATGACAAGTGTGCATAGGGAAATGGAAAAAGACCCTCTTTGAAAGATAGTGATGATGAGGCAAATCTTGCTATAACACACAATGAGATATTGTGCGCCCCAAACAGAGATCATATGCAAAAGTTACACCCTTGGGAAGTTGACGTATCAATTACCCCCATCGGTGCCTACAAACATTTTTTCCTTTCATTTTGTGGGATTAGGATTTTGGATTTTCTTTATGTTAAAAATTCCTTTGGAGCCTCATTGTAAACATCATCATCTTCTTTTGAATGAGCATAGTCATCACATCTATTCTGAGAGATAAGATTCTACCATTGTAGTGAGTCATTCACTCTGTAATTTTACAGTTTCTATACATTCTCTCATTAATACAAATTGTGCAATTATTGTATCTCTATGTTTATTGGAATATCTTTGTATATTTGATTGTTATATCTATGTCTTCATTTAATTCTCAAAATAATTTGGATCAACTGAAAACTTCTCTTACATGCTTCTTCTTGGCAATTGTACTGGAACATCTTGATAAGTAAGGTTTTTTCATGCTATCTCTTGGATTAGGTAAGGAATTTTTGCAATTATATGTGTTTATTCTTGATTTCAAGGTTATTTTGTCAAACCCATGGAGGAGTATAAAGGAATACACCTTCCATCAAAGTTCTCTCTTTTATTGTAATTGAAAAGGATATTTAAAAAGGTTTCTACAAGGAGTAAAAAGGCTTACACCCTTGTCTCAACCTCTGGGGAGGCAAGAATTGTGTATTGGTGTATGGTCTCTTTGTCTCATTTCTTGAAGATATTGATATTGATGAGTTTAATAAAATTTTGGGACATTGTGCATCTGGGAATGATAAATGTTTTCTCCTTCTCGTAATTTAGCTTTCATTGAAATGAATGACTTGGAAACATTTACTCAACAAGGCATGGAGACCAAGTATGATGATGTGACGACAACCAATGGATATCTTCAAAGGATTCGAAAGCGTATGATGACACATGGAATGTGTCGAAAAACAAGGGTTCTCTTTTGAAGGAGTCAAAAGAGTATGACGACATATTGGATTCAAGAAATTTTCATGTCCAAGGGAAACATGAAGCTGCCATAAATGAAAGACTTGATCCACTTCTCAAATTTTCCCCCCACCCAGATAGGCAAGTACCTCTTTGTTTTTTAGCGAGCTTGAAGAGGATAATATATTCTCGATATAAGCTCATATTCGATGAGTCCCATATTCACATATTTAACGAACCTGAAGAAAGAAGAGTTCAGTCCCAAATGGGTCCTTCCTTATGTATATTTTACGAGTAAAAGGAAAGAAAACTCGATGTTCTTTTCATATTTCGAGAGTCTGGAAATATTTAGAAAGATGAATCCAGATGGATTTTTTTGTGAAATTAGTCTCCAGGGCCCAAAAAAGTATAAAATGATACCTAGCATAACTCTTTTACTCATGCTTGACTAGAGTGTTCATTTTTTGTAAATAATCAAATGAGACCAAAAAAGAGATAAACTATCGTTATGTTGGTTAGTTTTTTGTTTGGTGTGCTATCAGTGTTATCATTGATGTCAACTGAGAATGGTGTGAAGGAAAGAAGGAATCACGAGACAAAGGTTTGAAAGAAAATACATCAGGAATCATTGATTATCGTGGATGATAGATCTATGACGCACATTCATATCGGTGCATGGAAACAAATGAAAGTTAACAAAAGAGAGAAGGGGTCATCTCCAAAGTCCCGAAATGTGAAGTCCTGATGAGATATGGACCATTGGATTGAGGAAAGTTGTGGGCCATTGATAGGACAAGAGTGGAGAATCAAGAATCAGGAAACAAGAGCAAGGAAGTGCTAACTTCTGACATCGCGAAGTGTGAAGAGGATATCTGGGTCGTCGGATCACATAGCGTTGTGGAACGTTGATCTGACACTACAAACTAAATTCATACATTGTGAAGTGTGAAGTCCCGAAGCGTGAAGAGGAGATCTGGGTCGCTGGATCACAGAGGTTTGTGGACCGTTGATCTGACACAGTGAATTTCAGAAGCTTGAACATCATAGAAAGGAGAGATAACTCGCAAGTTCTCAAAACACGAAGTTCTGAAGTGCTTGGGCCCAAGTCACAGCCAATGGTCACATCAATGGAGAATAGGGGAAGGAGCTAGTGTCTCTAAGTTGTACTTCAGAGATCGGGAGTTGGGAGATTTGGGGTGACTCACAACCAAATATCCAACGGGCGAAGTCACAAAGCGCCTTTTTGATTGGCATGTGGTCAGAGCCAGTGGTCACATGGAGAGGAATTTTGTGTCTGGTGTTAGTTCGCGTGGGTATAGTTCACAAGGACCCAATGTAATTTGAACCGTTGATCTCTAGCTTCATCCTCAAGAAAGATCTCAATTGTTCAAATCTGTCGACATTGTATTTTACACATTGAAAATTCAAAAAGCCTATTCATGTATAATCCAACGACGTTGATTAAATAGACATTCTGATCGAAGGGTTGTTGTTTCAATTCATGATTTCTTGACCATTTATTATTCAATTATACTATTTGAGATTCGTAGTGTAACGGATTATAAGAGTATGCATAAAGTAAAAAACTTTTGACAGAGTGAGGTTGTTGTTTCTCTATAAAATGAGTTGAACTGTATGTAATGAAAATTATAGTATGAACAGAGAGAGAACAAATTCATAGATGAAGAACATAAGCTAGACAGAGCAGAAATGGTGAAACGAGCAAAAAGTACAAGAACCTAAGAGCATGAGAAGAATAGAGAAAGAGCATATGGAAAGAGACGACAAGTGGAGCCAAGTATGAACAAACAGAGGCAGATCAGAATTGCATAACAGAAAAGAGACAGCAAGTGGAGCCAAGCATGAACAGACAGAAGTAAAGAAAAATAAAGAATAAAGAAGAAGTGGTAAGTGTTAAAAAGGTATTATTCAAGAAAATATTTATAATCAGGTTGGTAGGGTGGTGCTAGGGAGGATTATGGTCCTTTGTTATTCAAGTTGGTGCTTGAATACTAGGAGTTGTAGCTTCCATGTATTTGTGTCTAGAAAACAGGGTGGCAGGGTGGTGCTAGGGAAAACGAAGAGTTTTTTGTGTGCAAGTTGGTGCTTGTATAAGTGGAAGTAGGTGCTTCCATCCAGTTGGTGTTGTAAATCATAAGGAGAAAATATGCTTCTTTCTAGTGGGTGCTAGAGAAACTTAAGGGTTGGTGCTTTCTACAAGTTGCATCTTGTTAAAGAAGTTGGTGCTCAAAGATAGATGATGTACAGGAATTAAAAGATTGCTTATCATTATAAGAAGAAGACGTATTCTCCCTTTATGGGTTTCCTCATAAATATTTATCTATGTGTATATCATATGTGTGATTGATGTTTAATATTTTTGTTGTTTATGTCTTGCATAATCTTGATTATCATTTGGAGAAGAGTAACATTTTTTTAGCAGGAATAAAAATGTTTAAGCACAGTAACAACTGATACACCACCTCCCCTTAGTTGTCTTAGTAATTTCAACAATTGGTATCATATCATGTTCCTTTTATTTAAAGGTATATCAGTAAACTTAAACATGAAAATTCATGAAGGGACTTCAACCAATAATCCTCCTCTGTGTGATGGAACAAATTTTTCTTTCTGGAAGGTTAGAAAATGACTTTCTCTACACTCTTCCGAGTCCCAAAATGTCGATATTTCAGAATTCTCGATCAATGGCTCACTCTCCTTTGGATATGACGACTACTATCTCTCCTGAGATTACGAGTGTTGAAAGACTTTCGCCTTTATCCTCCCGTGGATATACTAGATCCAACAGCCCATGGAAAATCGGTGTTTCTCCCTGTGGGAATTCCAACCGTCCCTCTGAGGTTCTCGATGGTTTCTCACCAAATGAATCGGCATCAACCCTCCTAAGCTTGATTCCTCGAGGTGACTTTAGCCCTCGTCCTTGATCTAGACTTATCCAAGTCTTTGTCCTCCATGAAATTGATCCTTGCTACAACTCTAGGATTCTAAGGAATACTGCATGCACTCCTTGCAGCTTCCACAATAACCTCTGGTTATTCGACAACTCCAAATCTATGCACCCTTTGTGACATAAGTTCTTCAACCTATCACTTGGGTTGGAAAATTATAAGGCTCGACCTAGCCTGTGCACACCTTGCAGGACTCTATGATATACTTTCACTTCCACTGGTATAAGATCAACGGTATCTCCCCTGGTTTTTTCTGAGGTAAGACTCAGAACTGGTCGACACACTCCTTGCGGACTTTCACTGCACTCCTTGTAGTAATTATTAGGAAGAGAATCAATTGAAACTTATACTCTCCCTCTCACAGAATTCATACATTCAACATGAAATCCCATACACACAAAGCATTGAAACAAATGCACATCAAAGCATGTAAGCAAACTATGAACATACCATTCAATAAATACACACACAGCAACGATAATACACTAGACAATGGATCAAAGCATTTTTATATTAATTCAAGTGCTTCTGTACATGGTTTTCCATAGCAAAAACTATCTACTCATACAACTTCTAAAATCTCTATTCCTCTCTACTCTCATATGCTATCTTCCTCTTACAATCAGAATGATACAGTGAGAACAACAACCACACACTACATACAAGGGAGTCTTTATGAGTTTTCCCTCCTAGAACCTTAAACTATATTATTGAAATTAAATACTACAACTATTTTACATTTATTCTAATAAATGCCTACAACCGACAGATGAGAGAAAATGCTCAAGATCTACGTTACAATCCCAATACATTTAAAAGTAATTACGTCCTTCTAGCTATCACATTAATGTGTTCTCTTTTGAATTTAAAATTTCTTCAAAATGTGCATTGGTGTATATCTAGTTGTCCTTCACTCACGCTTACTTTTTTGGAGATGCTCCTGCATCACTGTGCTATTTTCCTCATCTTCTCCTTAGAATATACTTCCTCTGACTCTACACTATCCGGGATGGTTTGGAATACTGCGCCAATGTATTTCTCCATCTCTTCCAATTTGTGTTGTGCTACCTTCTTCTCCTTACCTTCTCGGTTAAGTGATTCCTTCAATGAAATGATATCTTCATGGGCTATCTGTATATTTGTCACATCCGACCTTGCCCTGGACTGAATTTCATGTGCAACACTAATCTACAATTTGTATAGCACCTTCGTCAAGATCTTGGAAAACACCAATTCCAATGTCTCTATTTCCTTTAGAGGATTTTGCACCACATCCTCGTTAATGTATAACATATCTGGTGTTATCATGAATTTTTCAATCCCCTACACCAATGGAACCATTTTTGGATACTTATGGGCTGACCCAAGTTCTAACTACAGGATTACAAACTTCCCTTCTTGATACTAGAAGGAAACACAATGCATAGGGTGCATTGTGCAGTCTCACTCGAGATGGCTTCAATGGGTGGTCACATGACTTAGATGTCTACAACCATGGGATGCGATGTGTTTATCTCTCAGGGTCATTAGATATACTCACTTGTTAACCCTTGAATACCCATTTATTATGCTAACCCTTGAATATAGAGGGTTGTGGACCATTCATCTGACATGGTGAAGTTCATAAGATCGAACATCAGAGAAATAAGGAGAGCTAACTCGTGAGTTCTCGAAACATGAAGTTCTAAAGTGATTGGCCCCAAGTCACAGCCAATGGCCACATCAATGGAGAATAGGGGAAGGAGCTAGCTCGGTTGTACTTCGGAGATCGGGAGTTGGGAGAGTCGGGGTGACTCACAACCGAATATTAATGCATGAATTCATGAAGCATCTTTTTTATTGTCACGTGGTCACAGCCAATGGTCACATGGAGAGGAATTTTGCTATCAAAGTCTTGGTTTAATTATTGGAAGATTGTCTACTAATTTCTAGCTTATTTTCCAACATCATACACTTGATTTTGATGGTTCAATTTGTAGTTGTCATAACTAATTTACTCTTGATATGTATTTTCATACTGCTGCAATTTTGGGACAACAAGGTTTCTTGTTGATTCCACATTGGTTTTGAGTCTTTAATCATCATATATCGTCTTGTTTTGGGTAGGTCTAACATTTTTTTGCAGGTACACAACCTTGGAAACCATTTAACAGATCATAAGACCTTTTCTCAAGCCTTATTTCCATATTTTAACTTGACCTATAGGGGAACTCTTCAAGGTCTTTGCTTCTCCCATTGCAATCCCCCTATGGTCACCAAGGAATCATCCCTTGTGTTGGACTTGTCCTTCACTAAAATGAGGGGGACATCTATTGAGGTGACAATGATAGGTGTTCCCAGTTTTGAATCACATTTTTGGCTTAGGTTGGGCTTTGCACAAACTACAAACTGTGTGATAACAGAGCCATTGTAACCAAATTTTCCTTTAGTATGTGGAGGATGGCTTCTCTAGTGTGGGTTGTGTGATCCACTACCTAAACCTTGGAAGTTCCTGTTAAATATGAAGTTGCAATATATACCTTCATATCACAATGTATCTAGTTGCAATATATACCCCTTAGGAGGGTTAGGATATTCTTGAATCATGTGGATGAGTTGAATGATAACATCATGTTCCAACCATTCTTGACAGGCTTCCTCAAGCTAACCTGGAATGGATAAAGATAAGGTGAAAAGGGATCCATCCTCCTCAAATTTCCAGGATAAGGAATCATCTACCACAGTTTCTTTACCTTTATTATAGATAATCTCATGGTCATACCTTAGTATCTCGGTGGCCCACTTATGTTTTTCTAGTGAGGATAAACTTTGTTCAATAAAGTACATTAGATTATAATGGTCATTCTTGATCTAGAAATGTCACGCGATGAGGTATGGGATCTAAGTCTCTATGGCATGCAAGATGGCCATCATGTATTTCTCATATATGGATTAAACCAAATCGTAGTCACATAATGTCTTACTGGTGAGTCTTAAAGGGTTCCCATTCTTATATCAGTACTACTCCAAAAATGCTTCTCGGGTGTTATATACAAAATAATAAGAATAAGAGCAAAATATAATCTAGGTTAATAATAAGGAAAAATAATAAAAAGAAAAGTAATAATTGATATAAAATACATATATTTTCATAAAGGCACCCAGGCACCTCCCTTACATATATTTATAAGGGCCTCCATTCTTGTAAAAAAAGAATCTTATACATTATCATTTTACATGTATCAAATATTTATCTGTCTTAGCTCAATCAACAAAGTGAATAAAATAATGTGTTTACCACATTTAGTATCAGAGCCTCGTAAAAAATTACCAAACTCGGTAAAAAAAACTATTAGACCTGGTAAAAAAATTACTAAATTGATAAGTTTTTTTTACTAGACCTGATAAAAAAAAAATTACTGACTCGGCAAATTGTTTTTTACTATCACTAGTTAAAAAATGTTTTTTCCTAGGTAAATCATTTTTTTTTATCAAACTTGCAACAATGTAACTCGTCAAAATTGATCATAAAAATACCCCACTAATCACTAGAAAAATAACTAAGATAAATTCAAAGATGGAAAAGTTAGAACAATAACAAAAGGAAACTGTTGGGAAGTATGAAGAACTTAAATAGAAACTTGAGAAATTAGAGGAACATATCACTAAGAATCAACATGCCCTACAACAAGAACATACAAAGTTAAGTTCCTGGGTCAATAAATATCATAATGAGCTCAAAGACCTCATAAAAATTCTTGGAATGCGGGTTGGTTCTCTGAGTAATACCATCCCACAGCCAAATTCTTCAAGAACTTATGTAGTGTAGCTAAAGAGGTAGTGGGGGCGGGGGGGCGAAGGTCCCATAGTGATAATAATGGAGGTCGTTCAATGTAACGTGGAAATGTAAGAGGGCTTACTAGAAGTTTCCTCCTCTAGAATGTTCTTAGGCTATTGGTAGAACTCTATAAAGAGGTTCAAGTAATGTAATGGGATGTCAAGAAGTAGTATTGTAATAGAGAAGTATATCATGAGGAGGTTATCCTCTCAAAGAGGCAAGTGAACAGGAGAGGATCCCTTCCATAATAGGATCCATTGTATGGTGTTTCCCTACCCTAAGGGTTTCATAATAATAAAGTGGGAGCTTTTATGTATTGTCTCTAAATATTTGTGGTGTTTATGTATTTAGTGTAGCTAGAGAGGTAGTGGTGGGGGGGATGGAATATAGTGATAATAGTGGAGGTCATTCAATGTAAGGTGGACTAGGTCCATTATATTATTAAATAAGGCCCACTATGGTAGTTAGATATAATAAATGTAAGAGGACTTGCTAGAAGGTTTTACTTATAGAAAGTTCATCATCTAGAATATTCTTAGGTGGTTGGTAGAACTATATAAAGGGGTTCAAGAAATGTAATGGGATGTCAAGAATAAATATTGTAATAGAGTAGTATGTCATTAGGAGGTCTCTTCCTTGAAGAGGCAAGTCAATAGGAGAGGATCCCTTCCATAATAGGATCCATTGTATGGTGTTTCCCTACCCTAAGGGTTTCATAATAATAAAGTGGGAGTTTTTATATATTGTCTTCAAATATTTGTGGTGTGTTTTTATTTATTCTTTGGTACTTAAAAATTGGTATCAGAGCACCTTCTTCAGCCACAAAAAAGGGGCAATTTGTTTTCTATTTTTGTAGATTTTTTCGGAGAAAAAATAGACGATCGCGATATTCCAGATGATTTATGCATATTTCTATGAAAAATTTGTAGAAACAGGTTGTATATCTGATTTCCTCTCAGAAAAAAACCCAATTAAAAAAAAATGCCTGAAACGGAGTCCGAGAAGTAAATTTATCGGCATTTTAAAATCTATTATTTTTCAAGGTTTTTCCGCAAACGGCCCATGATTTTTCTGATTTTTGCAGAAGATTAGGCTGAATTTGCAAAACAAAATTACATATATGAGTTCCTCTTTAAAAAATAGTTTATTTCAAAAAAAACATCACCCAAATCGGAGCTTCGGATGTGAAGATATCACTTATTCAAAATCATCCTTTTTTTAGGGTATTTGTGATGACGACAGGACCGCAGAGCTCATTACTTTTCACAGGGTAATCAAATTGCTACCAGATCAATGTCATTGTATAGAGAAATTTTAAATATTTATTTTGGTATCTTATATGTGTTATTTCCAATGGATATTCTCTCTCTAATCATGGAATCCATCAAGACAACATTTCAAGAAATCAAAGTTGAAATGAAAATTACTCGGGAGAAATATATTCAAGAGCTCAACATTGCAAGGAAAGGAAGTTGTTATCACCGGAAAATGGCTCACTACAACTACAGACAACGGATGAAGAAACATGTAACACAAACACAATGTACTACCAATATTCATGGAAGGATTACATTCATTTTGGAAAGAAAATAAAAAAACTATACAAAAGTGGTTCTGGAAATCCATGCACATTCAGTCAAAGTTGTGCACGCACATCCGCATAAGATAACACAGTGTGCAATGTGCATAGTGTGAAGAGTGCACGAATGACAGTCGAAAGACCCGGACTAACGTTGAAATGATGCATTAATGAATTTGGTTAGAACTCAACCATTTTGGGGATGAAGGTAACCTCCCCCATACCCAAAATCGCCCTCAAATTTCTCCTTGGGATCACTGAAAGGGATGGGAAATACCTACAAGGGCTTCCCATTAACACTTAGAACCAGTTGAGAAAAAACTTTCCATCCTCTTATAAATAAAGGGCCATTGTATGAAAAAAAGAAGAAGCATTTGAGTATTGTTATGTTGCTCATTTTTATCTTTGGGAACCCACCTTCCTCTTCGAAAGATTTGAGCATTCATAGAAAGTGTTAGATCTCTCCTCTTCGGTAGTTCAACACTCTTTCTTCATCATTTTCCTTTGTTAGTCATTGATACTAGAAAAAAGACTTTATACTTGGGGACTCAAGATCCTTCCCAAGGAGGAAGAGGGGACTCATAAGTTCACATATTTCTCCAAGGAGTATCAATTCGAAGATCAGTTTACTTTGTATATCTCTCTTAAGTTTTCTGTGTCCATCCATTTCAAGTTATTGTTTTCTTAGTTTAGATTTATTTAATTGTTGTTCATTTCTTTCTTATATATGTTAGTTGAGCCACTAACCAACTAACTCTTTGTTGTTCTTTCTGGATGGTCGAACTAGATAGTTAAGGGACCTCTTTTTGCTCACTCTTGTGACAAAAGGAACCCAACATATTGGCAACCATAATGGGGAATTTGAATCAAAATCTCCCCAATTAGGATGTTAGAGTCTTATTTCATATTTATTTTGATGTGTAGGGGTCAAAACTGACCTAGAGCTCACCATTAGAGAGTCGTATTTCCCCCCATAAAGAGAGATATTTTTTCAAAATTCCTTCCGACCAACATTCTTGCATGCGCACTGGTTCAGAATGAATAGACGTGCATTATACACACATATGTGCTTTGTCATAACTCTCCAAACGTGTGGTATGCGCTTTGCGCGTGACTATTTTTTGGTTCTGCCATGCACTTGTCTTATTTTTACAAAATTGTAAGGCTTGAGCTTCCCACTACCACTCAATAGTTTAGATTTGATTTTAGCACTTTGTAAAAGCGAATAAGAGCAGGCTAATATCTCATTCTTGCATTCATTAAAATCACATCACACATAGGTAATTAAGGAGACTAAAAGAAACCATAATATCTTTAATTTCCTTGTTTTCCACGTGGATGGCTTAATGAGTTTTTCATTTGAGTTTCAAAAATCTTTCATTTTTATAAAAGTCATCATATTAAATTGGGACTATAAGTCCATCTAAATCAATCTTGGAGTATGCTATTTCCTTGCAATTTAGTGTGATCTTGGAAATCAGAAAAAGGGGTTTCTTAGATAAGTCTCCATCTCCCTTGGAAAAACCAAATCATTTGCAAAAACGAGGTAAATCCTCTCAAATTACTTAATTGAGAATTAAAAGAGTTGTAAGGGCCCATATGCCCACATGCATGCAATTTTAGGATAGTTTTCAAAATTATTATAGTAATTCACCTAGGGAGTTTAAATAAGTTGTAAAGGACCACATGTTCCCACATGCTCACAATCTAGGACTAGTTTCAATTTTTCTAGATTACAAAATACCTTAGGAAGATAAAGGGTCCAAGTAAGGATGATCATATCTACCATGATAGCTTAGGATTTCCTTTTGTTTGCAAGGGTCATTTTGAACAAATCTAGTAAGTTATCTAAACAAGAAAATTAAAGAACCACATGATGTCCACCATGCTAAAATCTTGAATTTAACTTATAAAAAAATTGTTTCACCACCACCACTCCTTGCACACACTCTCACTTATTCAAAAATATTTTTTTAATATACTTGAAACTCCTGCGGGATTCATTTGTTTAGAAAAGGGTCTTTGTGCACACCTCCACAAAAATGAAGTTGGCCCATGACCCCAACTTCACATCCTTCTTTCACATTCTAAAAACAACCATAATCAACCCACTTTATAACCTCCACAAGGGGAACACAAAATAATTTGGTAGTCTAAGTTATGATGTTTGGGATAGGTATCCAAATAACTCCCCATTGTCATTTGTCATTTTGAAACTTCGAAAGTTGTGAATTAGGGTGCCAAAATCCTCCCACTCAATAATTCCTACACCATAAGGAAGGGAGACACCCATGAAGGGTCGATAGTCGAGTTCTATTTGTTCTGTGCATGCCTCCTTGGGTCACCCAACCCTTGGAAAGCATCCATCATACGACCGATTTTGGAGGCCGAAAATCTAAATGTTGTGCTTGATGGAGGTAGCATAGTAGCCAAAATTTAGGATTTATCTACCCAAGGTGAAAGTTGTGGGCTTCAATCACACCTCAAACATATTTTGAACGTTTGTTTGGAAATATCACTAGTACTTTCAAGATATTCCCCCTTCACCCCTCATTATAACTGATTGTTCATCACTTCACTAGTTTCTCCTCAAGTGGGTTATGGCCCCACTGTCGAGATCTTTTATGGAGGTCTAGTGTTTTTGAGAGGAAGTACATTACATCATATAGGACACGTGCATTTGATTTTTATTCCCCCATGAGGAGTGACAAATTATCAAACCACTTTCTACATTGTCTTAATGTATGCGTTTTCACCATTTTGAGTACATGCAATTTTATGAATACATTGTTTAATGTAATTTAAAAGTACCTTGTCCCACCATCCCTCATCACCATTTACACACATTCACATTTGTGCCATAATCATATGGTAACCACAATATCCCCGTCGTTCTAGACTCTTGAGAAATTTTCCCCCAATTTCAGGTTGTGTTCCAAGATTCACCGAGACATCAGTAGTACCATTCACACAAAGAAATTAGTGCCACTGTACTAGGATCAGGGTTACTAGGGACCACTTTTCTTAGAACCCATACCCTAAGAAACTCACAAAAAAACCCTCCACTACAGGGAGGTGGAGCCAAAACTTTACCACAAACCACAAGCTCCCGAAGAACTAAATCCTCCCATAACATGGCAGGACCCACCCCTATCATGCCCTTTTTGGCTTCACTCAATATCCCTGATCTAACCAAACTGATGAATGATCCCTTCTTAGATGACCCTGCTTGGCCGAATATACCCACAAAATTAACCTCCGATATCCATAAGTTTGAAAGGAAAACCAGAGAGGACCCTGCCAACCATATCATGTCCCTTCATTTATGGTGTTCTTCCAACAATATAACGAAATATTCCATTCGTCTATGATTGTTTCATAGAACGCTCACTAGCACAACCTCCAAATGGTATGTGGATGAAAAGTTTGGAGCCCACTCCACATTTGAGTCACTAGCCAAAGCATTCCTATCATTTTTCCAACTTCCCATTAGACATGATATTGGGTCTAAAATACTACCAGAATGCAAAAATAATATTGCTACTCACATTTCAGACCATATTCACGAGTGGTGTAGACATCGCAACCTTTGTAAAGTGGAAACCACCCCACAACAAAGGCTATATTGGTTCCTCCAGTCTCTCATTCCCACCCTTACAAAAGATGTTGCCACAACCCTCCCCTGAACAGAAGACGAATCCATCACTAAGGCTCAGCATTTGGACCTCATCTACTCCTAATGTAGGTACTTATACACTATACTTCCAGATGCTCCTCGTCCATTTCCCTTTGGTTAAAAAAACAGGAACATCACATGTTGTTGATGGGTTGATTGTCTCCATGGCTCATACTCAACCACATGTACAGTCAGTACTCACATGTGGGAACAACCCATACTTCCAACCATATGGGGGAGTGTCATATTACCCTCCCCCACCCCCTCCACCACCATTCATGGCACCTCCTCTTCCCCCCATGGGTACCCAATTACCCACATCCCTTCCCCAACCAGTTGATATGCTGTAGTCGGTCCCTCAACCAACAAAATCTTATTCACCTACTAATTGTTAATATTATGGTAGCTTTGGGAGGTATGAACCTCTATTTTGACCTATGACGAGATTAGAATATTCCAGAAGGAAGAAAATAAGTAAAGGAAACCCTAGATGAGATGTCGGCTTCAGAAATATAATTAATATGAATTAATTAGTACCCAGAAGGAGAAGTCATCCCCAGTAAGTTTTCCAGAACCACTATAAATACAGGGTGTCAGTCTCTCATTTGACACATTCTCAAAATTGCAGAGAGCCAGTTGTGCGCACTGCAATTGGCATTTTTGTGCGCAAGTTTCTAGGGAAGGTGTTGCGACAGTTTCTAGGTGGGACTATCTGATCAGCTTTGGTTTCTATCCTTGCTTAGTGCATTATCCTTGCTTGGCTATTGATTGCTACCAGTATTCTTTTATGTCAATGTCAAGGTGCTCAGAGGGTGGCTTCGGCCTATGGGTGGGTGACAAGGGTATTGTCAATGGTAAAACAAGCACAATATTTCATATTCTAACAGGTTATGGGCCCACACCTCCTTCATTTAGTCTAAACGCTAGAAGGAAGCATAGCCACTAGGATATTGATCTCGTTGAGGAACTTTCGCTAGGGTTACTAGCAGGAGCAGCTTCCAAAGACACTGCCACTAGGGTTACTAGCAAAAGCAGTTGTAGAAACCCTAATCTCATATCCAACACCTTGTGATGGAGGATCTTGCTCAAAAAGAAGATATTCAAATACGCCATAACTTAGCACACCTTTTGGCTCTCTTGGAAGACAGAAACGACAAAGTTGAATTTTTGTATCAAGGCATGACTAGTTACCAGTCAACCGAAGACATGAGTGAAATGATCAGTCTTTTACACTACTCAACACTTACTAGAACGATTGAATATGACATGTGGATAATCGATAGTGGAGATTCTAGGCACATGATGGGAGATCAAGCCAGAATCTCAAATCTAAATGAGAATAATACCTCATACAAGGTAGAGCTTGGAGACAAAACCACCTACCCCATAGAAGGATTTGGACAAGCCTCCATCAAAATGAAAACAGGTAACTATGTTCACTTAAGTAATGTTTTATATGTACCTGGTTTAGAAAAGAATCTTGTATCGATATCTTTCCTAGAAGACAAGGGAAACATAATAGCTTTTGTGTATGGAAAGGTGTTATCATGGCATAACGACTCCAGCATAGTGAATGCTAGGGTTATTGGAAATTGTGAAGGAAATTTGTATAGACTACTAGAACAAAATGAAGAAGCTCTTGTACACAACGAAGTCAACCCCAATGAGCTTTGGCACAGAAGGTACACTCACATTAACTATCAAGCATTACCCTTTCTCAAAAAGATGGTTGAGGAAATACCAGAGTTATAGTCGACACATGAAGGAATCTGCAAAGGATGTGCTCTTGGGAAGAATATCAAGAAACCATTCCCAAGCAGCAATAATAGATCTAAGGAGATTCTAGATCTGATACACTCATATGTTTTCGGTCCGATGCTAGTAAAATGTTTAGGAGGATCTTCTTACTATGTAATCTTCATAGATGATTATTCAAGAAAGACTTGGTTATATCTACTCAAGACAAAAGACGAAGTATTCAACAAGTTTCAAGAGTTCAAAGTAGAAATAGAAAATCTCACGAATAAGAAGATCAAGATGCTAAGAAACGATAATGGTGGAGAATACACATCAAAGGAATTCGTTGCATTATGCAAATCAGCAGGGATTAGGAGGGATATGATTGTTTCTCATAATCCTCAAAAAAATGGTGTAACAGAAAGAAAGAACAGATCCATTGAAGAAACTGTAAAAGCCTTACTAAATGATCAAGGTCTATCCATGTTCTTATGGGGAGAAGCAGCAATGACAACAATATATGTGCAGAACATAAGTCCTCATCGTATATTGAAGGACATGACACCAGAAGAAGCTTTCTCAGGTAAGAAACCTAATGTGGAAAATCTAAGAATATTTGGATGTCATGTTTACTCTCACATTCCCAAGGACAAGAGGAATAAACTAGAACCTTTAGGAAAGAAAGGAATATTTGTGGGATACAGTGATTCATCCAAATCTTATAGAATATATATTCCAGAACAACACAAGATCGAATTCAGTAGAGACGTAACATTCAATGAGAAGATGGCCTTCAAGAAATCCATAGAAGAAAATATAGAAGAAGAAGAGATTGAAGAACTTAACGAAGAAAGCACAGAAAACGTAAAAGACGAAAAGGAACTACCTGATCATCCTATAGAGCCATGTAAAAACATTAATTCATATATCGTACCTAGACCAAGAAAATACCATCTTGGCTTGAAGCTACCTTACAAGATGCAGAAAGACTCAAGGTTCCAGAAGGAACATTCAGAAAGAGTAAAAGACCTAAAAGATTCTCAAGTTATGCAGCAGACATAACAAAGCTTCTAGATGAAGAACCTGCCATATTTGAAGAAGAAGTTCAAAAGGGACAATGGAAAGAAGCTATGACGGAAGAGCATCAATCCATAATGAAAAATGAGGTATGGGAAATTGTACCTAGACCTAAAGAAAAATTGGTGGTAACTTCAAAATGGGTATACAAGATCAAACATGCAGCAGACGGAAGCGTGGATAAAGAAAAAGCAATATTCGTAGAAAGAGGGTTCTCCCAGAAGGAGGGAGAAGATTATGACGAAGCCTTTGCTCTGGTGGCTAGATATACTTCCATCAGAGCTATCATATCTCTTGTTGGTTCCATGGGATGGAACTTACATCAGATGAATGTAAAGACGACCTTCCTGAATGGAGCAATTGAAGAAGAAGTATATATTGAAAAACCTCAAGGGTTTGAGGTACATTCTAGAGACACTCACGTTTGTAGATTAAATAAAGCTCTGTATGGACTCAAGCAAGCTCCAAGAGCTAGGTATGCCAGAATGGACAAATATCAAACAAGACTTGGTTTCTCTAAGAGTCATGCAGATCCAAACCTTTATTACAAAGTCATGGGAAATGCACCTATGATTCTACTATTATATGTTGGCGATCTATTCATAAAAGGTGAAGAGTCTCTTATTATCCAGTGCAAGAAGGAATTAGCTTCTGGATTTGATATGAAAGATCTAGGTCCCATGCCTTATTGCTTGGGACTAGAAGTATGGCAGAAGCATGGTGAAGTATTCCTTGGACAAGGAAAGTATGCAATAAAGATCCTTCAAAATTTTGGAATGATGGATTGTAAGTCCATGGACACTCCTATGAATGCAGATATAAAAAAAGTGAAAGTTCCAGATTCTGATCCAGTAGATCCATCTCTATATCGACAACTAAATGGGTCATTGATGTATTTGGTAAATACTCGACCAGACATCTTCTTTTCCCTGAATACACTAAGTCAGTTCCAGGTGGAACCAAGACATGAGCATTAGATAGATGCAAAGCATGTATTAAGATATATTCGTGGAACAATAAACTATGTTTTGAGATATACCACATTCAGTGATATACAACTTCATGGATTCATAGACTCAGATTGGGCAGGAAGTGCAGAAGACAGAAAGAGCACTTCAGGTATGTGTTTCTTCTTGGGCTCCACTATGATATCTTGGGGTAGTAGGAAACAGAAGTCTGTCACACTCATCACAACAGAAGCAGAGTATATGGCAGCATGCGAAGCATGCACATAATAAATATGGTTAAGGAAGTTAATTTCCAATTTATTTGATCAGATTCCAGAATCGACCATAATATATTGTGATAATTAGAGTTGTATAAGATTATCAGAACATCCCGTGTTTAATGAAATGTCGAAACACATTGAGATCAAATACTACTTTATTCGAGATAAAGTCCATGAAGGATAGGTAAAGCTCGAGTATATCCCCACTGATGATCAGACAACAGATATCCTGACAAAACCTCTATCCAGAGTAAAATTTGCATATTTCTGAGAGAAGACGAGGATCGTGGAAATAAATCCCTTAGTTGAAAGGGAAGACTCTCCAGGTTAAGAGGGAGCACTAAAATATTGTTGAAACATTTATCTTTGTGATTGAAAAATAGTCTAGATTGGACAGATTCTTTCATGTTCAGAAAGTGGATTGATATTTTTGACAGACAGGGATTTCCCATTGTGGTTAACATGGGAAATGGTCTAGATTACTGATGTATCATAGACAGTGAATTCCCATTGTGTTTAACATGGGGAGTGGTCTAGGGAAGTCTCTCTTCTTGAGGGTTACTCAAGAAGACTAGCCTGCCTTGTCGAACAGTTATTTCTCATTGTGGTTAACATGAGGAATGGTTCATTTTGGAGGTTGATACAGGATAGTATTTTCCTCTTGTGGTTAACAAAGGAAATGGTCTGGACAATCATTCCTTAGGGTTTATGCATTCTCTCCAGGGTGCACTTTGATTAGTGTAGGAAGAATGGTGAATGGTCCATGGCTCAGAAATCAGAAATAATCATTCTTCCTTGTTTGAGAAGAATAGGGAAGATATCTCATTATTGATGTTCTATACCGAGGGAAGATATTCTTTCAGATCTCATAGATGTGAGTGAAAGATTGGCCCAGATGGTTCAGTTTATTTTTAACAATATTTTTTGTGCAGGTTGTCATAAGATGATTGTTATGGAAGACTGCATGTCTCTATATAGTAGAGATATAATACTGTGGTGGATTTGTTCCACTGTTTGTGACTATGTGTCATGGTTTGAGTAGTTGCATACTACCATGGATAAACACAGGTGTGTTCTATCAATTGATATTGTACCAGTTGTCATAGGAGATTATCTAGTTGGATAATAATGACGGTGCTTGTGATACTACCAGTTGAATGGTTTGTTTGTGCTCAAGACCATACCTCCCTAGCTATGAGGGAGTGTTAATATTATGGTAGCTTCAGGAGGTATGAACCTCTATTATGACCTATGACAAGAATAGAATATTCCGGAAGGAAGAAAAGAAGTAAAGGAAACCCTAGATGAGATGTTGGTTGCAGAAATATAATTAATATGAATTAATTAGTACCCAGAAGGAGAAGTCGGCCCCAGTAAGTCTTCCAGAACCACTATAAATACAGGGCGCCAGTCTCTCATTTGACACACTCTCATAATTGTAGAGGGCTAGTTGTGCGCACTACAGTTGGCAGTTTTGTGCACAAGTTTCTGGGGAAGGTGTTGCACCAGTTTCTGGGTGGGACTATCTGATCATCTTTGGTTTCTATTCTTGCTTGGTGCATTATCCTTGCTTGGCTATTGATTGCTACCAGTATTCTTCTCTGTCAAGGTCAAGGTGCTCGGAGGGTTGCTTCGGCCTATGGTTGGGTGACAAGGGTATTGTCAATGGTAAAACAAGCACAATCTTTCATATTCTAACAGTAATAATAGAGCCACGTCCATTTCCTACAACCCATATGGGCCCCCACAGGGTAACCCATATTATCCCTTTTCTAGTCCAACACACTCTGTCACAACCCCACATGGACATCACCAGGCAGGGGTCAATTTCATCCAACCTTCCCCTCTTAAACACGTTCAAATTTTTGAACAATTGAATACATCCAATGCACCTCACCAACCCAAAAATAACCAGAATAAAGGAAAGAACGGGAACTAGGGAAAAGGAGGGAACCCCCCCCCCCCAAAAAAAAAAAAAAACCCTCAGCTGGAGGCAACCAACGCCAACCCAAACCAAACCCCCAAGGGGGAAATCATAATATTTAACCTCAACATGGGAGAAATAACAACCTTCAAACCAATTACCCTTGTGCACTATGCAGTGAATATGGCCATTACACTCACCATTTCCCCCAAATAACTTATTTCAAATCGATGAAGGATGCCATGAATCCCTAGCAAGCTCCCAAATCTCAAGGTCCACCTCAACAAAACCGCTCTTATATATCGCCACCACCACCGGCAGTGTTACAGAACCCTATCCCATATCAAGGAATTGTTAATACTCAACCAAAAGGGGTTCAAAACCCACCACTACAAGATTCGTTCCCTCCACCTGAGCAACCCCACCCAGGGAACACCACTGACCACTGTATCCTCCTCACTTCAGAAGAGGAAATCCTCTTACAAACCCGTAGTCACCAATATGGTATGTCCCATGATCCATTCCCCACTCCTACGGATACTCCCAAACCATCAACTGGGAAACCATTGATGATACATCGTTCTAACATTGAAGCTATATCCCACATGCCTCACACACATTTGTGTATAAATGTACACAAACCTCATGCTAGGGTTGCCCACAACTACAATCTTATTGATGACCTCGCTCAATCACCTGCTTCCATGTCAGTTATGGAAGTACTTCAAACATGCCCTTCCCAACGAAAGGCATTACTTTCAAAATTGTGGGAAGTCGATCCGATCGACACTCGTTTAATCACATTTGACTTAGACAAGGCAGACCCATGACTTCCATCGTTAGTCGTGTTCCAAATTATGGTCAAAATATGAAATATCATGGTCCATTATTGTATCATCGACGAAGGAGCATCCATATTCATCATATCCAAATCATTTTGGAAGCAACTTGGTTTGCCTGAGTTGATCCCCTCCACCATCACGCTTCGAGCTTACAATGATCGTCGATCCCAACCAGAAGGCTTGTATCAAAATTTCTCAGTCGATTTAGGGGGAAAAACGATTCTCATCAACATCGAATTCATTGACACCCAATTAGATTATAATATCCTCTTTAGAAGAATCTATATGTACAATATGTAGGGGGTATCTTCCTTGGTCTTTCATACCATGATCTTCTCCCACAATGGGAAAATTGTCACCATTGATCAATTAACCCACCATGAACCCAACCAATTAGGACACATTGATAAAATTATGCCACTGATCCTCTCTAGCACCGACTTAGTCCCTGTGATAGATGTTTTACCATGATTATTTTAGGATCTATCTTTGATGGGTACATACCAAGGTCCCCCCCCCATTACAGTCGTGCACCGTCATGGTAGATGAGATTGAGATACCTACCCTCCAAACCTGTGAGATCTCATCCAAATCCACTACCCCTCCCATCCTAACACTTCCTGATGAACTCCCAATACAGACTCATCATGAAGGAACATCAGATAACTCACCACCCATGGGTCGAATCCTCATTTCGTAGATGGTTCCCCCGGCCATCACCCAAATTCCTTTGTTTTACCCTTCCCCCGGGGTAACAACATTCCAAGTTGCGATTATCCTCACTTTACCTAACATGGTCATTGCTATCCCTATAGGGTACCTCAAACCACCTGCTATGGTACCAGGTTTATCCCTTCCACCACAACCTGCAGCTTCATTATCACAATCCAGGGATCACCCAATCATGTACCCAACTAGTCCCACAATTGGCGGTAACATCACCATCACAAGAAAAACCACCTCTGGAACAGGGGGCACTGCCACCAACTGACAAGGCACACATAAAAATAAGGAAACCCCCATCCATTCCCCACCCCACATACCACCTCCATGCGCCTTGTGAAACACCATTGGAAACCCTACCATTCTCTGCCCCGCTTTACCCAAGTTGTGGAATCTCATTCCAACAACCATAAATACACCACTTCTACCCACCCCAGTAGCACTATTGGCCTCACCAGAACCTTCTGCCTCCAAACCTCATAGTTTGAGAACCATGCATGCTTGTGGCATTTTTTCTCAATACGGTCATTATACACACCACTACCCAGCCCTCCCTCAGTTTCAGGACACTTTAGCACTGGAATTCCAAACCACACTACCTAAGTCATCCCAAACCATCTCATTTGTACAACCCGTTACTGAAATTTTATATATCTCTATGTCAGTGAACGAGCACATGTGATATCGTTGCATGCTATGTTATCAGATGGATTGTTACACATATCATTGTCCACTTATCATCGAGGGATGCACATGTTGGACATCCTCCCTCTCACCCTTTACACCAAATGTACCATCATCGGTGCACATGACCGTAAACAATAACCATCCAAACAATCAGGACAAGACCACTTCCCATCCATTAATCCCTCTGACCATCCCATCACAACACAAATACTTCCCCCCCAAATCCTATGTAACACCATTTTATGATATTTCTCCCCCTCTGTTATCGCATGAAGTTTCCTTGGGTCTTATATCCCTTAGGTTTTAATTTTTATCCTTTTGTGTTTAGGTTTGTTTTATTTATCTTTTTGTGATTTTCTTAGGTTAGTCTAAACAAATAAAGACTTGGGTTTTGGCTCACTTTTTCACCCACACATATCATTTTATCCTAGGTTCATTTTATGGTTCATGTCTTTGACTCACCTTTTTACTTGACACCAAGAATAATCAACCCCATGATCCTAATGACCTAACATATCACTCCATCCACTCATGCTCTTTATCCTTGCCATGCTATCCCTATGTTCATTAAGGGGGTCAAATCAAATTTTGAAAAGGGCGCTACCAACTCACTAGGAGTTTCCATAGTGCACCTTTTTCCTATGCTCCTTTACCATAATTCATCATAATCATCTGATGTCATATCTCCCATTGTTTTCAGCGCCCTTGTTTTTAAAAGGAATAGTTTATATTTGGTCATTTATTAACCTGCTAACTGTTTATCAATTCAAATTTTTCTCCCTAATCTCGGCACTGCTGAAATCACTAGTTCATAGAAGATGCAGATTGCGCTACAGGATCGACTATTAGAAATGAATTGGAGGTTGAGGTGGATGTAGCAGTTCCATAGCTTGTTGCAGATCTTCCATCATCAACCACAACCTCCAGGTATTATGTGAGTCCTTTCAACTGCATGGGAAAGTATTAAGATACACCTGCCTCATCTTTTGGTAGTGCCTGGCACTGCAGACTGCATCCTCTCTCATCCATTTGCATCTATAACTCTTCTTCCACATAATCCATAGCCATTTTCCAACTGATTTTCACCTATAGTAGAGGTCAAGCCATTTTTATTCTAAATATTGAATGCCCATTCATTCGCTTGGCTCTTGTGTCCACACTGTGCTATAGAAATTCACTGCCAAAACTACGTTACAAATCCCTTGTCTCAGTGATGCATTTTCCTTGGATTTGTCAGTTCCATCTTCTGTATTCAAATATCCATGCATTAGCCTCTTTTATTCACTGTGTCATCATTCATTTTATCTCAAAATTTGTTGGCAGTGAGGAGAATAGCAGTCCCTACCCTTTAAAGATTTTATGACCATTGTATGGTGGCATAAAAATAAGAAGTACATCCCTGCATACCTTTCCTCGGAGTTTTTTTCTCTCAATTTAAAAAAAAAAATCCATCAAACCAGTCTATTGTTAATTCAAAATGAGTTGGAGGAAAATACTTGAGAGAGAGAAACCATTAGCCACTGTCAATTCTCATTGATCTTTTCCTCTATTTGGTTCCTTTACCCCTCATTACATCATAGCCTTTGATCTCCTATTTATCTCCATGGAGACACCTCAAAGGAAGAAGTCTCACAAGGGAGGTAGTGTGTTCAGGACTGAACCTTCTGACATGCACTTGTTTGATGTTGAGCCAATGTTCAGGGAGGTTTTCCAAATGGTTGGATACCTCTCTTTTTTCCAAAACATGCAGAGGAGATACCCTGAAGTAGCAAGGCAATTTTCCTTACACTTTGATGGCATTAAGACTAAGGTGGGAAGCCTTGAGTTTGAGGTATCAGAGGCCTCTATTGCAACAACCACCGAGATACCTAATACTAGTGAGAGGTGGTTCAAATCCATGATCCTCAATGCTTCCTTTTCCAAGGACTTCCTCAAACCATACTATGAGAAAGACAATTTGTCTAAGAGAGTGCCTAGGAGCCACCTAGTTGAAGGCTTTGATAAAATGCTGAAGATCATACAAAGATATTTTACATGTGAGGGAAGGTTTG
Organism: Picea engelmannii; assembly: GCA_009831015.1. Classification (NCBI taxonomy): domain Eukaryota; kingdom Viridiplantae; phylum Streptophyta; class Pinopsida; order Pinales; family Pinaceae; genus Picea; species Picea engelmannii. The sequence goes on from ML805852.1 coordinate 109,843, forward strand.
ACATGTTATACCAGTATCATATAAGACTCTTTCTACATTTCACTGGTAAGGATGAAATGAATATCCCTTTTTACCTTTGGAGGAGTATGGAAAAGATGTTTGATAACGTCCAAGCCAAGTCCAAGGTTGTGGACACTAGTGTCTTCCAACCTGGGTTGATCAAGATGTTGGAGATGTAAGAGTTGAAGAAAAGGAACATTCCTTGGGAATATTTCATTGTGTCTGCCCATATGCAACTAGAGATAGCCTCTACCCCTCAATCTAGGATGCAGATGTTGGACAACTGAGAGGGGGGTGGGGTGAATCAGTTGTTACTGTGCTTACACAATTATGCCCATTTTAAAATCTTTACAGAACACTTAATGACAATCACAATAATGCATGGAAGTAAGCAATAGAATATTCAACATCAATCACACACATGACATGTACAGAGACAGATATTTCCTAAGGAAACCCATAAAGGGAAAAACCTCTTCTTCTTGATATGATAAGTAATATTTATTTTCTGTACATTATCATTCTTCTGAGCTCCAACTCATTGTGAGGCTACTACGTCTGATTTACAAGCTGCAAATTGCTGAGAGCACCAACTCTCTGGTTTCTCTAGAACCCACTATAAGGAAGCACCAACTCTCCAAATGTTACAGCACCAACTGGATGGAAGCACCAACTTCCAGTCACAAAGGAACCAACCTATATAACAGAGAACAATTGTTCTCCCTTGCACCACCCTGCCACTCTGGTTTTTTTGGCTGCAACCAGATGGAAGCTACAACTCCCTGTGTTCAAGCACCCACTTGAAACTCCGAGGACAACAGTCCTCCCTAGCACCTCCCTACCACCCTGAGATATAAATCTTTGCTTACATAAATTATTGCAGTGATTCAATGTTTATCAATGGCTTACCAATCTCATCATTGTTCTGCTACATTTCTCTTCTCTGTCTCCATCAATGTCCTCCTCCGCGCATACCTTGCACTTTCTGTTCTGCTACGATTTTTCCTCTGTAGCATTTCTATGATCTGCTATGTCTCTTCCTTCGCAACAACTACTTGTTTATATTCTTTCTCGTCCTACGCAACTGTTGCTTGTTCGGATTCTGTGTTGTCTTTGCATCCTCTCTGCTACGACTCTGATCTTTTATTCAAAATTCAGTACTCCACCTTTTTTTGTGCACACATACAACCTCCACAGAAAAATCATACTCTCTTTTCTATTATGCATGTGTTTCTCATGCTGAGTCCTCTGCAAGATCATCATGGAAACTCTTCATCTTCTCTGGTGATTATGTTGAATATGTTCATCATCAGTTGTCGTTAAGATGAGATTATTTATCTTCTCTAACAGTTACATTCTTCGACACTTTTCCATATATCAATTGTTTCTATGAATAATCTTCATACCACTAGCAGTTACCTCAAGGCTCTTCAGCTCCTCTGGCGATCACCCTAAAGCCTCTTCGAATTCTCTAGAAGAAACAATCAGTTTGTTCTGGTAGTTACCAAGAGAATGTCTACATGTTGATGCCTTTGGCGCATTTTCCCTTCATGATAAAACTACACAGTGGGCACTAGATTTTCTAAGCCCCTTCCTTTCATGTGATCACGGGTTGTAACCACATGCCTGACCAAAAGGCGCTTCACGATCTCGGTGATCTCCGACGTGGAGCCTAGTGACATGCTAACTCCTTTCCTTATTTTTCTGCTGATGTGACCTTGGTTGTGACCACTTGCTAGTCAAAGGGTGCTTCACAATTTTGTGTATCGGGTAATCTGCCATGAATCACCTCGACTCGTTGCTTGCCAGATCAATGGTCCACGCTCTCCCTTAGATCGGCGGTTATGATCAAATCGTGATTTCACATGTCAGGTGTTTGAACGTGAACCAAACCTTACTCTTCCAACTCCTGATCCTCGATTCAACACTTTGTGTCAGATCGACGACCCACAACCCCCTGTGATCTAACGGTCCAGATCTTATCAGGACTTTTTGTTTCACAAAGTTGGAGGACTACTCACCTCTCTTCTCCCGACTTCCGATTTTCTGGAACCTGCTCCATATCGCGAGTCAGGGAAATGTTGATCTCTTGCCACGAGTCCTCTGGATCCAATGGCTCCTAACTGATCTCCTCCTCTACGCACTCCTCATGTTTGGACTCTGATTTGATGGCCAATATCATTCACAGTTCTTGATCCAATGGTTATTGTCGTTCCTCCTCCTGAGCTTACACTTCCTCCCGACTTAGAAGAATTTCTAAGTGTCAAAGGCCTCGACCTTTGATCCTTCCGCACACTTGGCCCTGGTGCACACTTGCGTTATTCCTTCTAATCTTTAATTCCTTTTGAAATACTTATGGATTTTGGAAACTCCAGCTCTGTGCCCTGTGTTAGTACTCCTGAGCTTGTAGGCAGCAATTTCATTGTGCACTAGGATGTTGTTGCGCATAGGATGTTTTCGCGCATAGGATGTTGTCGCACAGAGGGTGTCATCGCACAGTGGATTTCGTCGCGCAGTGGGATGTTGTTGCGCATAGGATGTTATCGCATAGAGGGTGTCATTGCACAGTGGATTTTTTTATGCAATGGGATGTTGTCACGTAGAGGATGTCATCTCGCAGAGGATTTCGTCGCACACTGGATTTTGTCACACAGAGGATGCTTTATGCCTATAATCATTATCATCATTATTGTTCTTTCCATCAATGACAAGCACACTCTGCCTATAAACATGCCAACAATCTCCCATTTTGGCATTGATGGAAACCCTGAAAGACTATGCTATTCTACTTGGACCTCCAACTGTAGCATCCAAACCACTCCTTTTCTCCCCCTTTAACATCAAAGTCAAAGAAAAAACATGCTCCCCCTGAGATGTTGCAATGATTTTCGAAGGTATCATATATTCAACCAACACATAATCCCCCTGATAGGATGGCCTCTCTTAGGTTGATAATGGGGTCACGCCCAACTTTTGGTGTAGATACTTAAACTGATATTTTGCAAGCGGCTTAGTGAAGATATCAACGATTTGATCTTTGGATGGAATATAATGCAGAGAAACAACAATGTTGGTCACATGTTCCCTCAAGAAGTGATACTTGATGGGTATATGCTTGGTCTTGGAGTGAAATACAAAGTTCTTTGACAAACTGACAGCACTGGTATTATCACAATGAATTGAGATCGGTGTAGTATATTTTACCTCCAATTTTGAAAGTGTTTGAATCATCCACAATACTTGGGTACAACAAGTGGTAGCTGCAATGTATTCATCTTATGTAGTTGATAAGGAAATGGAACCTTACTTCTTTCTCAACCATGATACAAGGGAGTCCCCTAAGAAGAATGCACCTCCACTCATGATTTTCCTTTCATCCACGCAGTTAGCCTAATCAGCATCTAAATAGACTGATAGTTGAAAATTTGAATTCCTAGGATACCATAGGCCATATTTCATTGTTCCTATCAAGTATCTGAATACTCTTTTGATAGCTAATAAATGACTCTGTTTAGGTGCAGACTAATACCTCCCTACCATTCCAATAGCATGCATTATGTATGGACAGGATGTTGTGATGTACAATAGGCTTCCTATCATAGACCTATATGAACTCTGATCAACATCAAGTGAGTCATCATCCTTGCTTAACTTACATCCATGTTGATGATTTAATACTAACTGGTGATGAGCAACCGATACACTCATGCAAGGATGACCTTGCAAAGGAGTTTGAGATGAAGAATTTGGGCCTTCTTCATTATTTCCTTGGATTGGAAATATGGCAGCGAGATGGGGAACTTTTTGTGTCTCAAGGCAAGTATGCAAGTGAGATATTGGGTAAGTTTCACATGGAGGGCTGCAAACCCATGGATACTCCTCTTCCAGGAAACTAGAGGAAAGAGGATGCCAATTCTGGAGAAGTAGTGGATGTTACTATTTATCGACAATTCATGGGTTTGCTAATGTATTTAGTGAACACGAGACCGGACATTTTTTATGTGGTTAACCAGCTAAGTCAAGCGATGGTTAAGCCTACCAAACTCTTTTGGAAGGCGGGTAAGTATGTCCTGAGATATCTGAAGGGCACATCTGAGTATGGATTATGGTACAAATAGATGGATGAGGTGAAGTTGCATGGCTTCACGGATGCAAATTGGGCGGGCAACCCAACGGACAGAAAGAGCACATCAGGGGGGATCTTTAGTATCGGATCTACAGTTGTTTCTTGGTACAGCAGGAAATAAAGATCCATGGCACTTAGTTCAGCGGAAGTGGAATACATGGTAGCAAGTCAAGCTGCATGTGAGGCTATCTGGATGAGAAAGATCTCGGTTGGTTTGTTTGGTTCTCATTTAGATCCGACAGTGATTTATTGTGATAATCAGAGTTGCATTAAACTTTCGATTAATCATGTGTTTCATGATAAATCTAAGCATATAAACATCTGGTATCATTATCTCAGAGATTGTGTGCAACGGAAGATCATGTTGTTTCAATACATTCCTACGAAAGATCAGGATGCAGACATTCTGATGAAGGCGCTCACCAGGAGCAAATTCGAATATCATAGAGACAGGAGTGGGGTGATGGATAATCCCTTTCTTGTTGAGAGGGAGTGTTGAAAAGTCAACAAGAAACATGTGTCTAATTTACTTTTCCCTTAAATAAATTGGACAATAAATACTAATCTATTATCTCATTTATAATTGAGTGAGTTGGAATTGTAATAGAATTATAAGTGTAGTTAAATGAGTTAAGCTTAGTTGTACTAGTTGTAACTAAACTTGCACTAGTGAGAGTTCAATGAATTAATTATTAATTAATTCAAATCAGTGAACTCACATGCAACTGAAGATTCGCCACGGTTAACTACATGCATGTCAGATCCAGTGGAGACCCAGTTGAGATAACAGGTGAAAGGGACAGTTTGGCTATCGGTTGTGATTTGAGTGAAGTGAACTCATGTAATCACACATGCAATGGATATGCTTATGAGCATGTGAAAACTAGGCAATTTGAATTCATTGTGAAAATTCTAATTGCAGGGATTGTGTAGAGGAGGCAAGTTGTCTGGACACAGAGAATTGGCACATGTATTTGTTGATTTGTGTATGACAGTGTGAGACAATTGTATTGTACTGAGAGCTCTTGGATTAGAGTTTTGTATGAGAATGTTTCATGATTCATGATATAGATAATATATGATAGTGGGGGCTTTAGCTTTACACTTTCTATGTAAAACTTTTGTGTTATGTGTTATTGATATTTCACTTTGCGATCATGGTTTAATTTTCCGCAAGAATAATAGTAGAAGCGATTATGTATTTAACAGTGGCGTATAATTGTTAGATCAGGAGAATCACAGGAAATACTTAATTCGTATTGAAATTTCTATAGAACCAACCTGTACCATGCACCGTGAATCAACCATGTACTACAACTTGTATCACAACAAGTGCATCAACCATGCATATCAGCCATATACCATATCATGTATCAACCATGTATATCAACCATGTACATCATCACCATATCATGTACCTATCATGTACCATACCAAGCATCAACTGTGCACCACAACCTGTACCAAACAAGTGCATTAACCATGCAACAATACTTGTACCAAATTGTGCATCAACTTGTTGAGCACTCAACACACCCTAAAAAAGCTTATGTCAATTTTTTACTTTTTTAGGTACCACTTGATCTTTTCACTGTCTGATTTGGATTTATTTTGAGAAACATTTTGTCTTTGATTATTATCATGACTCTCATCAATTGCTCAGGTTTGTTTGAACTTATGAAACCCCATGACTTAAACGGCCTTAACACCTGAATAAATAATCAATAGCCAAGACACCTCACTTGATGCACTCAAATTCAGCATCAGAAAGAATCCAAATATTGAAAAGAACCACTCGAGAAACCCCAGTCACCAAGCGTCGATCTCCATCAGCATCGACAAAAGGAAGTTTTTGTTTGCATCAAATTCTTTCATAAGGATATCATCAATACCTTATCCCCCTTAGGCATCGATAAAGGACGAGGTGAATAGATGTTAACAAAGAAAGAAAGGATATCATTGATAGTCGATATCTGACGCGCTTAGATAACCTTGAAGTTACAATGCCACAAATTGGATCACCAGGGGATGTTTCAACTCAGTCGAAGATAGTAAGAACATGATAGAGATAAAGTGCACCAAACCCCCTCTGCGAATTGATAAACATCTATGATGATGAAGAAAGTATGGAGGTGTCCCTAGGGACTCCTATAAAGATCATAGAGGAAAAGGAGACCGAGAAGGCATCTTCCCCAGCTCCCAATGCTCAAATTCGGAGCCCTTCACAGAATGACCAGGAGGTCGAAAGTGTCTTAGACACTTAATTACTCGATGTACTAGAAACTCAAAAGGATATTCCAACAGACGACCCAGGGTCGGGCAAACAAAAGGAAGAAGCTTCACAGCAGGAAATCGACATCTCAACGACTGATTATCAAGTAAGTACTGAGCCTACCCCCAATGCCTCAATTTCAACCGGTACTCAACCTCCCAATGAGAAACAAACAGAAGACGGACCTTAAGAACACACGAAGGAGGTTCAAGAACCCAGTATTGAACAAATATACACCATTGGGAGCCTGGGAAATATGCTCACCTGGGGAGATCAACAAATCCCCAAACCTGTGGATGAATTTGATGACATACATGCTATCTCCTACAACTGGAAAATGAAAGCTATCATGAAGAGAACCACCAAGAAGAGGAGGATCACCCTAGATCACTCCATCCTCATCACCATGGAGGAAAATTTGATGAACACAAAGCATGCCAAGACATCTGAACTTATCGACATAGGGAAGTAAATCACAGATGCCACCCTGGATAGAGAGAAAAGGGATGAAGAGAATTTGGCCACTGCGCTGAAGTAATTAGAACATCTACGCCACTTGGTGAAATATTACCAGGACACCACACAAGTTGTAGTGTTCATGAGAAGCAAATTCCAGGAGGCCTACAATAAATTTATGGATGAACGACACCTATTCACTGCAAGGATATTTGAGCTTCAAGAAGACACCCTCATGGAGCTGGAAATGTGAAAGGATATGGAAAGGTGGTATGAGAAATCACACCTATCCGTGGAAAGGATCGACTACATCAACGCGGTTCAACAGGGCCGAGATGCCGAAGAGCATGGCATCTGGGTACTCAGGGAAAAAATCATTGACCGCATAAAGAATTTGACCGAATATTGGGTAAAAATTTCTCAAGAACCTCATCAGGAAATTCAAGAGAAATGGGTTGAGTGCGAAAATATTTGGACCAAGATCAACTGGGAAATGAGGGACATCGGCCTCCCTGAATTCGACAGACCCGAGGAATTTTTAGACTTACGCGACATAGTTAAATCACATGCCGAACAAGACTCATCATGGAATGCAGAGGTAGAAAAGGTGGCAGACATGGCGCCAGGACAAGTGCAACAGTTCATGGAGCACCCGATCAAATATTGAGCCATGTTGCAGCAGTTAAGTTCCAGAATAGTCAAGTATCGATCATGGGTAGTAGAGATAAGAGAGATCCTTTCGACCCCAATGGAACAACATAGATTCACGTATGCTAACACATGAGAGGATCTCTTCGTCAGGTTTTCGAATTATGAGAAGAGTCGTCCACTCAAGTGAGATCATTTGATGACTCTTTGAAGACTGATAGAGGAAAGAGCCATGTGGCGAGTTTTGTTTTACTTAGCCACACTTTAATATTTATTTTTACTTAATAGTATGTTATAAATAGGAGCATCGACCTGTTAGCAAGTGTCGATGGTTGTTGCAAAGACCCTCATTTTTGGATTTGTAAAGAACTATTTCGGAGATGCCTTAATTGAGAATTCATGTTTAGGACCAGAGACAAGTTTTCATTTTTCATCAAAAGTGTGTATGATTGGATGTGAAGAAGAATTATTTCTGATTTCATCTCATGAATGGATGTTGTAATGAGTAATATCTTCTAAATATGTTGATAAGTTAGATGATTCAATTTTTTTTACAGTTATTGTATTTAATGATGAAAAGTAGATCGTTGTTTTAATATGTGATTGATGATTAGAGTTAAGGAAACTATTTTTGTTACCATCATTTATTGCATGTATGTTTTCTTCTGATAAATTGTATCTCAGTCAATAATTGGAATACCAGCAGGTTAATGTATTAGTACTAGGTATGTGGTAGAGAATCATTATTTGCATGCTAGAGTGAAAGGGTTATCCCAAGGTCAGCCTTCTGCATTAGTTAAGTTTTCCCACCTTGTTACATAGTTGGTTTATACCGGTTCGTATCTTGTATCAATCCCACCTATAAGAGAAAATACAAAAAGAGAACGTCTAAACTGAAGGAGAAGTTTTCAATAGAAAACGTAAATCCCATCAATTATTTGGTCGGATCGCAAGATCCGAAGAACCATTCCACTATTAAACACTGCAGTGTCTAATTGGGCATCGGTGGTAGATTTGGTTCATGTTGTTGATTTAAATGGATTTAGGACCCCTCAAAATAATTGGCGCTAGAAGAGGGGCCTGAAGAATGAATGGCTGACAATATTTTTTACAAAATATTTCACACAGCCTGTAGATTCAAAACAGCTCACATGCATGGATAGTCATTTCCAAGAAAGCCCACGCACACTGAGTACTCCTCAAATGAATAACTCACCCCAACACGAGGAAGAACATATGTTCCTTGATATACTTTACGTTCTTCCTCACAAGGAATTGAACCAATTCAGAAGAATCACAAGAGCTTACGCCCGACAGATCAATGCATTTCCCTTAGCTCTATTACTTCCTCAAAAAAAAAAAATTAGCAGACCATTGGTCGAGTCCCCCGACCAGGTTTTTGTGCACACAGTAGAATACCTGATATATTTCTCCATCACCGAAATCAAGCATCCTCTTAATCTAATCTCTGAAACACTAGCCGACAACTTCTCTGAGACCGACGATTTTTCGGAAGAGGAAGGGTTTGTTGGAAAACTAAGAGGGGGGGTTAATCAGTTGTCACTGTGCTTAAACAATTATTCCCATTTTAAAATCTTTACAGAACACTCAATGATGATCACAATAATACAGGTAAGTAAGCAATAGAATATTCAACATCAATCACACACATGAAATATACAAAGACAGATATTTCCTGAGGAAACCCATAAACGGAAAAAGATCTTCTTATTGATATGATAAGTAGTCTTTATTTTTTGTACATTATCATTCTTATGATCACCAACTCCTTTTGAGGCTACCACCTATGTTTTACAAGCAACACTTGTTGAGAGCACCAACTCTCTGATTTCTCTAGATCCCACTAGAAGGAAGCACCAACTCCCTGAGTGTTCCAGCACCAACTGGATGGAAGCACCAACTTCCAGTCACACAGGCACCAACCTGTATAAAAAAGAACAATATTTCTCCTTTGCACCACCCTACCACCCTGGTTTTTATGGATGCAACTAGATGGAAGCTACAACTCCTTGTGTTCAAGAACCTACTTGAAACTCTGAGGACAATCCTCCCTAGCACCTCCCTACCACCCTGAAATATAAATCTTTGCTTTATTAAATTCACAATGATACAGCATTTATCAATGGCTTACCAGTCTCATCATTGTTCTGCTACATTTCTCTGCTTTGCCTGCATTAGCGTCTTCCTGCTTTCCCACCTTGCACTTTCTCTGCTCTATCATTTTATGCTCTGTGCGCCATATACAAACTCTGTACTATGCCTCTGTATTCTCTTTTATGTGCCATTGTTCTACCCTTCAAGTTGTTCACTACATCTCTTCCTGCCCACATCATATCTAACAAGAAATTCCCTTTTTCTTCTCTGTTCTGCATGTCTATGTCACGCTGAGTCCTCTGTATGATCATCATTCAAACTCTTTGTCTTCTCTGGCATTGTCGAATCTCTTCATCATTAGTGGGTGTTCTCTTGAGATTCCTTGGCTTCTCTGGCAGTCACAACTCTTCGTCTTCTCTGTCACTTACAACCAGTCGTCTTTGGCTTCTTTGTATTCTAAGCCTCTTCTTTCACATGACCACCAGCGGTGACCAAATGTCTATTCAGAAGGCACTTCCCAATATCAGTCTGGTGAGCGCTAGCTCCATTTCTCGATATGACCTTAGGCGATGAACTTCAAGTGACCACGCGAATGCAGACGCGTCCATAGGTGGCTTGAGGGTAACCTGCTTTTCACCCTGCAATTCACTATGAGTCTCCATGCGTCCTTTCTCCAAAGTCATGGTTTTGTTTTCGGCCCGCTCAAGAAAAATTAAGGCCCGAGCATGTTCTGGCCCCATAATGCGATGGGACCATCGATCTCATAATATTGACGGTGCTCCTCGATCAACGGCTCCGACCTGTTGAATAATCCTTCCTTCTTTCCTCCGTCCAACATGATCCTTAGTCTCAACGACCAAGTGACATGTGGCCCTCCAAACCAATGGACGAGATCGATTTCTCCTTTCGGGATTCGTGAGTCTCGATTCTCAAACTTTGCTTGCTCTCAGATCATTTCACCTAGATTCCATAATCTAATGACACGTGGTCTTCTCGAATCAACGGTCACAATCCCTTCAGGTATTCGGTGTTCAGAAATCTCAACTTTCCAACCTCTTCTCTCCTCTGTACGTTAATCTTCCAGAGCTGACAATCTATTGACGTGTGTCCCTTTCGGATCAACGGCTGCGATCCTTTCGCGTCTCCGGACTTCAGAATTCTCAAGTCTCAAATTTTCACTGTAGTATGATCAACATATGAGAATTATCCTGAAGTGATCTTTCAGATTGGATGACTTATGTCCACTTCAGGACTTAGGCATTCGGGACTTGGGAACTTTGGGCAAGTGTTGGTTGTAAAGCTCTCGAAGTAAAACTCTCGTAGTGACATCACTTGATGACGTTTCATGAGCCTAGTAGCTTCCACGCGTCACTCGGATTTTTGATTTGCACGTACCTGAAATGTTGAATCAACTTGACACTTTTCATTCTTTGATTGCACCATGTGTCCTTGCTAACATATTCTTGCTGACGTGGATCCTCATTCACTTCGGGACTTTAGCCTTCGGTACTTTGGGTATTTCAACTTTTCAAGTCATAAATTATTCCGAAGTGAGAATCCCCGAATAGTAACCTCCTCGCAACTTTTAGACCCGAAACGAATGTTGTTTGTTGATCAGGATCTTAGATCGACGGCTCGCTCTGTCTACGGTGCAACTTTTCCTTGGATTAAATTCAAATGCTCTCCATCTTTTCTTATCTTATCCTTCCACTTAATTTAATCTAGCGACTAACAGAGATTCGGGTATTCGAATTTTCAAACCTTATGCCCCACTTAAATTACCCTTCAATTAATTCAATCCAATGACTCACGGATATTCGAATGATCATGGTCTCAGATATCAGCCCTTGCTTATCCTGTCCTTCCACTTTAAAGTGATATGATGGATGAAGTTTACTTCGGATGATCCGATGATCGAGGATTCATTTCGGCTCTTCGGGTCTCCGAACTTCAGAGATTTCAGATCTCAAACTGAAAATTCTCGAAGTGATTTGCTTCGAATTTGTGGATCATGTACCACCTATCAATATTGACGATGGATGGTCCCTGATTACTTCGAGACTTTGGGACTTTGACAAGTCCGCTCTCCTATGCTCATTTAATGGCTTATCCTTTGAGTGTTTATTTCTGAATCCAATGACTATTGATCCTCGATGCTTAGATCCAATGGATCATATCTGTACTTCTCCTATGTGCTTCCTCTGGTCACTGGACGTTGATCTAACCGTCATAGGGTATTCATGATTGGTTATCCAACAACCACTTTCGCTCTCCCTCCTGAGCTTCTAATCTCTCTGACTTAGAATATTTTCTAAGTGTTCACGGGTCTCGACCTTTTCTCCTCCTGCGAGTCCGTTCTCTTGGACCTCGTCTGCACATATGGAAGCTGCTATCACTTCTGAGCTTTGGCAATAAAGTTAACCTCAGCCCTGGCGCACACTTGCGCTCTGTGTGGAACTTTGTGTTATTCCTCCTGATCTTGTAGATAGCAATTTCCTATGCTATCATCGTTTCTTTCCTATTTTCCATCATTGTTTCTTATATGCCATCATCTTTGTTGTTCTTTCCATCAATGACAAGAACACTCTACATGTAAACATGCCAACATGGTTTAACTCAGAACGCTCAGTTTCGAGATCTTAAGACATGGAAGATAACAATGACCATAATGAAGAAAGGGGAAACCCACCTCAGAATAATCAGCCTTGGTTGGCCAGATATGCTTTGACCATCCCTGGAAGAGTACATAACCTTCCCCGACATCCAGAGAAGTTAATCCCTAAATTCGACCCTGAAACCTCAGGATTTCCTGAAGACCATATCAAAAAAATCATACTAGCTATCAGGTTGATGAATTTTCAACATGAAGACGTAATATGCAGGCTTTTCTCCTACACTTTCGAGAATTTGGCCTCCACGTGGTATTTTAACTTACCTGTAGGATCCATAACTAGTTGGATGAAGTTTCAAAAGGATTTTCTAGAGAAATTTGTAGAAGAAACTATTGATGGGTCCAAAATACCTGAGTTCAATAGCAGGAACCAAACCCGCCACCGAGGCCCAATTAGACTCTGCAGCATTTAATAGTGGAATGGTTCTCCATATCTTGCGATCTGGCCAATTAATCGATGGGCTTTATATTTTCTTGTGAAGGTGTCTCCTTTAGTTTGGACTTTCTCTTTTTTGTATTTTCTCTTAGGTGGGACCGATGTGAGAGGGAAGTCGGTATAAACCAACTTGGAAACAAACATGATTTAGTTTAACTACTGGAGAAGAGGCTAAGCTTGGGATAACCCTCTACTCAAGCATGCAAATGACAATTTTATACCACAAGGCCTAGTACTAATACGTTAACCATGTGAGTATCTGATTATTGTCTGAGACACTTAATTAACAGAAAGAAAACACATGTGATGAGATAATAGCAAGCAAAATAATTCACCTGCTCTGATCATTCATCACACAATAACACAACGATTCATCTTCATCATAAAGAAAAGATTTGTAAAACATTGCATCAGATAACTTAACAATTGATTCAATAGCTCTTACTTGTCACAACATCTATTCATGAAACAAGATAGGAAATAGTTCTTCTCCACGTCCAATCACACATAAATTTGATGAAAATATAACTTTTCTTTGGTCCAGAAGGACTTCTCAATTAAGAATAGCTTCAAAATAATTCTTAACAAACCAGAAAATAGAGTTTCTTGCAACAACCATCGACCTATAACTAATTGGTCGATGCTCTTATTTATAACATAAAATTCAACTGAAAATAACAACTCAGTGTAGATAAGTGAAAAAAAATTGCCACATGGCATTCTCTCCCAACAGTTTTCTAATAGTCAACTCAAGGCGTCCCTTTGAAAGGGTGACTTTTCTCATACTTTGACCAACTAACGAACAAATCCTCACAAGCATGGGCATATGTAAATTGGTGTAGTTCCATCGAGGCTACGTAAATTTCTTTGATCTCCACCGCACACACCTGGTACTTCACTAGACTGGTACTTAGTTGTTGTAGAATAGCTCGAGCTCTGATCCGATGTTCCATAAATTGTTGCACTTGTCCTGGTGTTCTGTCGATCACCTTTGCCAATTATTCTGCCCATAACGAATCCTTCTTGGCGTGCGATTCGACTATGTCATGCATTTCGACAAAGTGATTGGGCATGTCGAACTCGGGCAGTTTGATATCCTTAATTGCTTTGTTGATTTTACCCCAATGTTTCTCGCATTTGGCCTACTCCTCTTGAATTTCCTGGTGTGTTTATCGAGACATTTTAGCCCAATATTTGGATGATCTCTATATTCGATCAAGACTACTTTTTCTCAACAACCGGATGTCATGTTCTTCTTTATCTCGGCCCTGTTGGACTGCACCAACGTAGTTGACTCTTTCCACAGCTTGTTGCACCATTTCACACCACCGCTCCATATCCTTTCACATCGCGAGTGCCATGAGAGTATCTTCCTGGAGCTTGGCTATCTTCATAGTGAAAAGATTTTTCTTGTTTGTGAACTTGCAGTAGGGCTCTTTAAAATCACTCCTCATATACACCACAGCCTGTGTCGTGTCCTGATAATACTTAGCCAGGTGGCGCAAATGTTCCATTCCTTTCAGGGTGGCGGCCAACTCCTTTTCATCATTTTTAGCTCTGTCTAGGGTGGCATCAAAGATCGCTCTCCCTACGTCGATAAGTTCAGATGTCCTGGCATTTTTTGTGTTTATCAACTCTTCCTCTGTAGTGGTGAGGATGAAGCGGTCCAATGTAATCCTCATTTTCTTGGTGGTCCATTGGACAATAGCCTTTCTCTTTCGATCATAGGTGAACACATATATATTGACTACTTCATCCACCGATTCAGAAATCTACTGATCACCCCATGTGAGTGTATTGCCTAGACTTTCGGTGGTGTGCACTTGTTCGAGGTCAAGTTCTTGAACTTCCTTGTTATGCTTTGAAGGCTTGGCCTCTGTTTGCTGCTCATCAGGATTTTGGGCTTCAGTTAAAATAGAAGTGTCGGGGATTGACTCGATACTTACTTGTTCATCGTTTGCTGAAATGTTGATTTCTTGCTATAGAACTCCTTCCTCTTGCTCGTCTGACTTTGGCTCATCCCTGGGATTATCTTCTTGGATTGTCGGTGCATCGGGTAACTCAATGTCTAGGACACTTTCAGCTTCCTTTCTTCCTGTGGGAATTCCTGAGTTTGGACGTCGGGGAAAGGGAAGGATGTCTTCCCAGGTCCCTTTTCTTCTTCAACATGCACAAGGGTCCCAAGAGATACCTTTGGGCTTTCATAATCATCATAGATTTTAATCATCTTGCGGAGGGGGTCCGATGCATTTGTTTCTAATGATACCCCGGATGCCTTCGGCTGCATTGCGATGCCTATCGGTGATCAAGTCGGTGGGGTTGTGGGTTCAAGGTCATCTGACCCATTGATGTTATCAAGGTTTATGAAATCAGGGTCACTTCGTCTCGTTGGGCTTTCTCCTGGGCTATCGACCAGAAGCCTTAAAATCCTAATGAGGTCAAGGTTATCCCACATCCGATTCATTATCTGATGGGCCTATTGATACATGAGTAACCCTCTCTCATGTGCATCCTATACCAAATGGATATCCCTGCCTTGCGTTGGGGCTATCGAGGAGGATTTGGCTGCGTCGAATGTTATCCTTTCTTCTCTGGCCTTGAGGGCCTCTTGAGCCGATTGTTCAAGGACTATTGCTTTATCATCCCAACTCATGGCCTTGAACCCAGTTTCCTTAGGGTCAACCATCCTCGCCATAACCTCATCCCAGTCTTGAGCATTTTCATTGAAGATCTCATCTTCAAACCTGTCATGGGCGTATGGCCAGCAGGACAATACTTGTGATGCGTGCTTCAGGACTAAACCTTTTGGGTCGTTCTTGTGAAAGTGACTAGTTTAGAAACAAAACTCCAGTTGGTTCAACCCTTCTTGTTTGGCTTGAGCAATGTCTTTTACCATGTAGAAACCTATATGGAGTCCATAAGGTATGAATGCTCGCTTCTTATCCTTTACCAAAGTAACATTATCACCTTGTAGGATGGTCTGATAACAAATTTCCCAGACTACTAATCAATTGGGGACATACATAGGTAACAGGTGTGGTGCTTCGGTGTCTCCAAAAACCTTGATGTAGGTATCGCGCTCATCCAGGTACTAGTGTCCAACTTTTGATTTCATCTTTTTGGCAGCCTCCGACAATCATGGGCACTCTTTCTTGAATAGAAAAAAATGAATACATCTGATAAATTGATCGCAGATGAGAGAGTAGGATTTCTTGTACTTGTTCTCCCACAAGATGCCGAAATATACATGGACAGGGAGTTTCGAGGTGTGCCAGCTCAAGTTCATTCTAGCAAAGGAATTTTTGGCACAGATGACGTCCAATAGATAGGATGCCATGTGGAAAGATGGAGTCTCTCATTCTTTCGGTGTCTGAGCCTGTTGTATGCAAGTGTTCAGTTGTTTGGAGATGATGGCACCCAAGTTAAAACTTATCCCGTAAATGGCTATAGTATAAGCTAGAGGCATCCAAGCCTTTGAAAACATGGAGCAATTTTTCTCCCCATGCAACCAGGAGAGGAGAGCCATTAGATAGATATATGGATCCCTTAAGTTATCCATCGGGTACCAGGTGGAGGTCCGATTGGTGAAATTTTTATCCTCTCTCCACCATGAAGCCGTCACATGGTTGGTGTCGTGTTTTTGATAGAAGCTTACAACGAAATTTGTGTTCAGTCACTCCTCCGACTCTCTGAGTTTGTATTAATTCTGCACCTCCACTGGAAGGAAAACCCTGACACACTCGCCATTGTCGTCATTAATCAGACATATTTGAGTGTATGTGTGATCGATAAGCCACTTCAGGAGTTCAATGCATGGGAAAAATGGAGTTTTGTTTTCTACCATCTGTAGGTATGCTCTTCAGATATTGGGAAAAACCTCATCGTTGAGCTTCCTTGTATCGAGGTCGTTGTGCGGGGTATATTTGGGGAAATCCTCCCGCTTGATTTCATGAAAAGTTCTTCCCAGCACAGGAATATTACCTTGGTCTCGATACTTGCCTCTATGTCTCTAAACTTCGGAGGCTGAATGAAAATCTTCTTGGTGGATGTCTTGATTACGGGCACCGGTTTTGGAGTAAACTCCAATTGTTTTGCGACAACTGGGGAAGAGCCTTCTCCTACATATGGTTCTTTTAGCTTAGGTGCTCTCGGAGATTTCCTGGTGGTAGGTTTCTTTGGAGTAATTGTTCCTACAAATGAAGCAATCCTTTAGGGCTGGCATGTAGAGAAATATTGGATCATAATGTATAAGTGAGGTGAAAACACAACAAAATCTGGACTAGTACATACGTGTAACGCTTGCTAGACTATGTTGTTTAATACTCACCGGATCTTGGAAGCTTCTTCTGAATTGCTTGTCTCTCTCCTTTGGATGTTCTGAACTTCTTAGTGCATGATCATCTTGTTTATGAGCTGCTCGAAAGAATTTAAGAAGGGAAGAAACTACCGTGTCATATCGACCAGTTAACTTAGGTTATGAGTGGAAATCAAACGAGATCTGCCACTGAATCCCTGTAATTAAATTCTTCATGGGTTGATGGCGGAGGCGTAGAGGGAAGTGTGCTCTATCAGTAATTTCAAACGGTTTCTTTGATCTCTGCACGAATTAATAACTAATGCAAGATTTGGAATTAATTAGTTCTTTAAATGCTTCAGATCCATCGTATATTAGAGCTAAAACATCCCATTGTGTCGCTTTCTTAGTGGCCAGATCGAGAATCAGCAATATCCTTGTGTATGTTCCCTATGGCATCCTCCTAAGAAAACCTCTGACACCGACTGATTTTGTCGTACGGTGCTAACGTGGAAAAACTGGTTTGGGGTGCGACGTGGGTCTCGGGAGATAGTAACGACTCAAGGAAAAACTAGATCATATGTCTAACCACTCGGGAAATGACAGATGGCATATGAGGACAAGTGGTTTGATGATGTATTTCAGTCAGAGTTGGGCTTTTGACAGGAGACTTATGTTAAAATGAACCTGGGATTTCTTATGTCGAAATCCATCGGTGGTCGGCGATCGAGGATTGAATTTTCACGCTCTCTACAAGCTAACATTCTAAAACTCGTCGATGCCGAAAATTAGCGGGGACCGGCTATCGGCGATAAACCCATCATGTAGTTTCCTTGTGGATTATCGTCCTCGAAAACCCCTGATACCGAAAAAAGTTTCGGAAGTTGGCGATCGGTGATATCATTTCTTTCTTCGTGAGCGCTTACTCGTTTATCCTTTTGTTGATGCCGAAGGGATCGGTCATCGGTGATGCTTGTCATGAAAGAAAAAATCTCATCTGTCGACGTCGATGAAGATTGGTACTCGGCAACTTAGGTTCTCTCGAGTTTTTTTCTTTCACACTTAATCCTTTCCAATGCCAAATTTCTTAAGTGTGTCGGGGAAAATTTTTGACCGTCAATTCTCTAATTTAGATGTTAGTCTTTTAAGTTATGGGTTTTCGCATGCTTCAAGCAAACTTTGAAAGACTTAAATGGAAAAGAAAATGAAAAGAAAAGGCAACATTTTTCATACTAAGGTCGAATTAGACAATGAAAAAGATCAAGTGGTACCCAGAAAGTAAAATTTGACATAGGCTTTTTAGGGTGTGTTGAGTGCTCAACAAATGGCGACTTACTGGGCGAAATCAGAATATATGTTCCTCCTTCAGGGCTCGGTTGATGAAAAAATATGGTGGAGAACCTTTCTCGTTTTAAATCAAAGCTTTTTTTACCCTTGCATTTGAAACTCCCTGGTTGATGCTTCTGGGTCTGCCCGTGGGGTTTTTTAACCTTTATTCCTCCTTCATTTCCCGTAACCCTGACTCATGACCTCTTGTACAAAGTCTAGTAAAGTATTCACTGACATGAAGCCTTTAGTTACCTTTACTCACTTGCTACGGTGTTTCTCCACTTCCAGCAAGCGTCCATAGCCTTGGCAGAGATATATGCATACCCTCTCCTATTGTTCACTCATTTTATAAAGTCAATTCATTTCGGCAGAACACCCTAAGCAAGCGGGAGAGGATAACGTCTGTTTATTTGCAAAGATGAGATGGTTTAAGGTGAAACATACTAGCTTTGTCTTTGAGGTGCATGTATTCCTTTCCAGCTTTCCTTCTTTCGTTAAGGTCTTATCAAACCACTAAGGAGACACTTTTGACATTTCTCCAAAGTCATTCATCTATGCAGGTTAGATGGAGAGCCCCTCGAAACAATTGCAAGTTTCCCAACGCTTCTTGTGTTTGTATGCGAGCGATGAGTTAGGAAGAGAGTTCGCTATGTCGCATGAGTTGAGCTTGACCATTGTCTTGCTAAAAACAATCTTCAAAAGCACAGAATTTCAAATGCAAATGAAAACAACAAAAATGCATTTTACAATCATGAAAACACGCATACAAAAAATAAAATCTATTTCTTTATATATATATATATATTGGAAATATTGTTTTAAGGATTGGCCATTTACAGGGAGGGCATCAGATTCCCCCCTCAGATTTTGCAACCAATAAGTGCCTACTCCAATCTTATCAGCCACCTAGAAGGGTCCAAGCCACAAATTCTGAAACTTAGAATGCTTGCCATTAAGTTCATTTGCTTTGTCCCATTTTAGGACTAGGTCTCCTACTTCAAAATTATTCTCTTTAGCCTTGTGCTTGTCAAACCATCTTTTAACTATTTGTTGGTGGCCTATGAATTTTGATTTAGTTTTCTCCCTCTCCTCTTCTAACATGAGAAAGGTGTCAATTCTTTTTTGCGTGACTAATGAAGGCTTCTCTCCAAAATCTTGGGCCAGTTGAAGAGATGGAAGATAAAGCCCGTTCGGGAGAATATCTTCCTTCTCGTATACCAGAAAGTATGGGGAATTCCCTATAGCTTCTTTGGGTGTGACCCTATCATCCCATAAAGCATTATGAAGTATATTATGCCAATTTCACTAGTTTCCTGCAACTTTTTTCTTCAATACCCTCATTAAGTTCTTGTTAGTCGATTCTGCTACCCCATTCCCCTGTGGATAATAATTTGCAGAGTATCTGATTATGATTCCTTTGTCAAGGGAAAACTATGTTAACAAAGTGGAAGAGAAGTAAGTTGCATTATCAAAAAAAAGAACGGAAGGGACCCTGAACCTTGTGATTAGATGTTCTATGAATTGGATCACCACCTTCTCGTTTACATGAGTCAGAGGGATGACCTTTGCCCATTTCATGAAGTAATCGATGGCAGTAGGTATGTACTTGTGTTGTTTTGAAGATCTTGGTGTGATTTCTCCTATGATATCTAACCCCCATTGCTCAAAAGGCCTAGAAACAGCCACAGGTTGGAGTGGGAATGTTGTTCTCTTTTCTCTCTCAGCATTCATTTGACAAACTTTACAGTTCCTAGGGTATGTGTGATCATATTTGAACAAAGTGGGACAATAATATCCATCTCTTAGTATCTTATGAGTGGTAGTATCTCCTGCGAAATGTCCCCCTATAGGGTCATCATGGAGTTCCTTCAGGACTTTAACTGCATCTCCACGTTCGAGGCATCTCAAAAGTACCCCATCATAATTAACTCGAAAAAGTACCGAATTTATGAGACAATATTGGGCAGACTTTAACCTCAAGGCTCTTCTTTCCTTGGGGTTTAAGTCTTCTAGGAAAGTCCCATGATGCAGGAGATAAGTCAGATTTTCATACAAAGTTTGTTGTTCTGGGGAAATATATGAAGCTTCACCACACCATAATGCCATCTCATTTTCCATCTGGGGTCTTCATTTACTTGGTATTGAGCTTCAATTGCCAGTTTACATAACCCTTGTCCTTTAACTAGTTTGGTAGGTTTTATGTCTAGATCAAATTACTGAACTACCGCCATCCAGTTTCCTCTTCTTTCCCCCATATCCTGTTGAGTAAATAAAGATCGAACTGCGGGGTGAGGCACGATTAATTTGGTGTGATTCTTGAGGATGTAAGATCTGAAATGTTTTAATGCCTTATAAACCGCATAAGCCTATTTATCTATGGTGGGGTAATTCAGTTCATCTCCTTGGAGGTTAGCGCTCATGAATGACATCGTGGCCTCGTTATTTTCATTATCCTTCTGAGTTAAAAATGAAGCTAATGATTGATCGAAGGCAAAAGTATAGAGGAAAAAATCCTTGTTGAAATCAGGACTCCACAACACGGGGGCTTGGGATATAGAGGTCTTAATATCGTTGAAGGTTTTCTTTCGTTCATCATCCCACTTAAATTTGACATCTTTGTGGATCATCTTTTTTAACGGTTTGATGGTTTCAGCGAAATTGGGAGTGAATTTCCTCACGAAACTGATTTTTCCAAAAAATGACTACATAGCCTTCTTGTTGTGAGGTAATGGAAGTTGAGCGATAGCCTTAACTCTTTCAGGGTCTATACAAATGCGTGCCTAGGATATAATGTGGCCTAGTAACTTACCTTCCTCGACGCCGAAAATAGTTTTCGTAGGGTTTAAAGATATACCGTATTTCCTACACCTTTCGAAAATCTGGGTTAAGTGTTGGATGTGATCTTCTCTATTCTTTGAATACACAGTCACGTCATCCAAGTAAACTACTACACACTTGTTGATCAGTCCCTGAAATGATACATCCATGACTCTCTAGAAGGTCTCTCCTACATTAATTAACCTAAAGGGCATGCGTTTATAAGAAAAATTTCCCCACTTGGTTCAAAAGGTAGTATTTAAATGGTCTTCCTCTGAAATCAGAACTTAGTTGTAACCTAAGAAACTATCTAGTAGAGAGAAAATATCAGAGCCAGACATGGTCTACAAGAGCTATTCCATGGGTAAAAGTGGGTAGTTTTCATTTTCTGAAGCTCTATTGAGATTTCTGAAATCTATGCATGAAAGAATCTCCCTAGACTTCCTCCTTACCAAGACTAAATTAGCTACCCATGCATAATGTCTGACCTAGAATATAATTTTGGAATCTAGAAGTTTCCTTAACTCCTGACACAGGAGAGGCTCGAGGGAAGGGTGATATTTTCGAAGCTTTTGTTGGAATGGTTTCACTTCAGGTTTTAACGGGATAGTGTGTTGAATGATACAAGTATCATAAGTTTCTAGGTCTCGGTAGGACCATACAAAGACATACCGATACTTTCTAAAGATTTTAAGATAGGCCTTTTTTTCCTCTTTGGATATCTTCTTGCTGAGGTTTACATTTTTGGGATTTTGAGGGGTTCCGAGATTTGTGATTTCATGTATGGGACAAGAACTATCGGTCTTCGCATTTTTGGATCCTTTAAATCTTTCTTTCAGATCAAAAAGGTTTTCTAAGTTGGATATACCTTTTGGTATTGTGTGAGACTTTGATTCGTCGATCGGTTGATTTGTCCGAGGATCAATTTCCGTCGATTGTTCCTGGAATACTTCATCATCAATAGCTAGGTCCTTAAAATTATCTTGGTTAGTCAGAAAGCTTATGATTTGTTCGTCCCCTTCAAAGAACTTCCAATTAGAAATGTTGTTAGGCACTGATGGTTTGTAGAGTAACTCCACAGTGAACCAGGAGGCTTCATAATCTTCTAGAGGTGACATCCTAGAAGCAGTCGTAGCCAGGGAATCAGCAAGGATATTCTTTGCTCTAGGGATCATTGTAATATTAAAAGCTTCAAAATGCTCTATTAACCTATGTGCTTCATGTTGATAATTCTTCAAGTGTGGGGAGTTGCAATATATAGTGTTCCTTATCTGTCGAACAATGATTTCGGAATCTCCAAAGACCTTTAATTTTTTGACATTTAATTCAATGGCTTTCTGTAATCCTTGTATTAGCACTTCATACTTGGTGGTGTTGTTGGTGCACTCAAATTCTATCCTACGGGATAGGAAATGACGTTTACCTTTAGGATCTATGAGGATGCACCCTACTCCTGACCCTTCTTGCGACTTAGATCCATCAAAGTATATGGTCCAAATTTGTGAACGTAGTTTATCCAATTATTCTTTCTTATTACCTTCTTGCTCCCTTATCTTTTTTCTCGTGATTTCAAGCACAGGTTCTTGACAGAAGAGGGTTTCCTCTATCGGTATCAGTGATTTCTCTTAAAACACCATTTCAGAGTTTTGAGTGAGGGGGACATCGGATAAGAGAGGGGAAAAGTTCCCTAAGTAGGAGTTACAAGAGTAATTTCCTAGCACAGGGAAATCTGTCGATGAGGGTTCATTCAAGTTTTCTAAGTCAGTGACAGTATGTTTCAGATACCTTTCCCTGTCAATTATGGTCATATTTTTGTGCCCCTTCGGTGGTAGACAAAGGTGAGCCCAGTCTGTACGAAAGTATCCGTTCAGTTTTTTAGACTAGTCTCGGCTCAATAATAGTCCATAAGCTTATGGGATATCTACCACAATGATATCAATCACCTAAACAAACTTATGATGTGTCGCTATTCTAATCATTACATCTTTTAGTTCTCCCATGAATTTGACTTGAGTGTTGTCTAGTTGTATTACATGTTCGTCACTTTTGAGAGGGAGAGCATTTAGCTTTTTATAGATAGACAAAGGCATAACATTGGAAGATGCTCCTGAATCGACCAAACAATTATGGAGGTTCCTTGTGAAAAATTCAAATGTTAAAAGGAAGGTTGGGACAAAAGGTTTTCCCTTCATATCTTCCGAGCAAGTGTTTATAGTTGGTTTGTTCATCAGATCTGTGGGAGATAGATTTCTTTCCTGACCATTGCTAGTCGTAGGGTTTTATACTGAGTTCAAAGCTCATAGCAGAAAGTCCTTTTGTTGAGGGATCCTACATATGTCCATAACTAATATATTAGCCTTTAACTTCTTCAAATATTCAATTATGTTATAATCCAGTTTGGGCGATTCTTGGGTATGGATTCTGATAGGGTTTTTACTGGGAGCAAAAGGTGCTTTTGGGTGATCGGGAGTTTCCTTACCCTCCGAAGTCTAGGTGAAAGTGATATCTTTTGAGATACATGGACCTTTACTTAGCGTTTGTACAATCAAGACTTCTGCGAGCGGTTCTTGAGACTCGAACAGGTCTTCGGAAGGCATGATCAAGTTAGGATCCCATATCAGCATGGTTGTATCTTTTGGTGGATCAATCTCTTCCTGATCAACATCATTCATAACTGAACTTCTTGGTTGTTTGGTTAGGGAGACTTCGTCTAGAAACCGGTTGGCCATCAAGTTCATGGCATGCACCCATTGAGGGCAGTCTCTTTCGGAATGATTTTCCTAGTGATAAGTACAGAAAGAATCAAATGCTACGTTTCTCAGATCAATATTTAAGTTAGTCGGGGGAGGTTCAATTTCTTTGAATGGTGGATTTCTTTTAAAGAAAGGCTTATAGGGCCTTTGGACTTGGTTTCCTTCCCCGATGCTTCTTTTCATGTCTATAATTTTGTTGTATAACTTCTTAACCATACGTTGTATGTCCTCTATGTCCCCACTACCCTTTTCAAAAGCTTGTTTTGCTTGTTTCCCTAGGGATCTAGTGAGAAATAACCCTCTCCGGGGAGGAGGTTGAGTATCTTTCTTAACTAAGGAGACCTGACTCTCTTTGCATCCTTTCATTTGGAAATCAATCGTTTTGGCTTCTTCAAAATTCTCATTCAAGGTCCGTTTGGCAGCCCTCTTCACAAACATGGAGATAGAAGTTGGGAAGGCATTAGCATATACTTCAATTTGCAATTCCTGAGTAGGTTTAGCTTCATGCTGGAATTTGTTCAAGACAGTCGTGAATCTTTTATTAAAATCTTTAACCCTTTCTTTCAGACTCATGGTGGCAACAAACAATTTAGCCATCAAAGCTCTTGTAGTAGTTTCTTCTGCAAATTTATCTAGAAAATTCTTCTGAAACTTCATCTAGCTAGATATAGATCCTATAGGTAGATTAAAATACCACGTGGAAGCTGAATTTTCAAAAGTATAGGGGAATAGTCTGCATACTACGTCGTCATGTTGGACGTTCATAATTTTGATCGCTAGTATGAACTTCTCGATATGATCTTCAGGAAATCCTGAGGTTTCAGGGTCAAATTTAGGGAGTAACTTCTCTGGGTATCGAGGAAGATTATGTAATCAAGTCGGGATGGCCAAAGCATCTCTGGCCAACCAAGGTTGGTTGTTCAGAGGTGGGTTTCCCCCTTCTTCCTCATGGTCATTTTTTTCTTCCATACCTTTGGAATCTGAATTAAACTCTTCTTCTTCCAAAAATTTGTCTGGCTTGGAGACATCATCGGTTGACGTTTCGGGGATTAGATGTAGAGGATGTTTGATTTCGGTGATTGATAAATCTATTAACTCTTCTATTGTGTGCACTAAAACCTGGTCGAGGGTGTCGACCACTGGCCTACTTACTTGTTTTCTTCAAGGAAGAATCATAGCTAAGGGTAACGCATCGATTTGTCGGGCGTAAGCTCTCGTGATTCTTTTGAATTGATTTAATTCCTCGTGAGGAAGAGCGTAAGGTATATCAGGTAACAAGCATTCTTCCTTTGGCTGGGTTGAGTCACTCATTTCAGGAGTACTCAATGTGTGTGGGTTGTCTTGGGAATGACTAGCCATGCATGTGGGTTGTTCTAAATCTATAAGGTATATGAAATATGTATCCAGCCATTCATTCTCAGGGCCTCCTTCTAGCGCCAGTTATGTTGATGGGTCTAAAATCCCTGAGTTCAACAGTAGGAACCAAACCTACCACCGAGGCCCAATTAAACTCTACAATGTTTAATAGTGGAATGGTTCTCTAGATCTTGCAATCCGGCCAATTAATCGATGGGATTTATGTTTTCTTTTGAAGGCATCTCCTTCAGTTTGTACTTTCTCTTTTTTGTATTTTCTCTTAGGTGGGACCGATGTGAGAGGTAAGTCGGTATAAACCAAATTGGTAACAAACAGGATTTACTTTAACTAACGGAGAAGAGGCTAAGCTTGGGATAACCCGCTACTCTAGCATGCAGATGACAATTTTATACCACAAGGCCTAGTACTTATACGTTAACCATGTGAGTATTCCATTACTATCTGAGACACTTAATTATCAGAAAGAAAACACATATGCGATGAGATAATAACAAGCAAAATAATTCACTTGCTCTGATCATTCATCACACAATAACACAACGATTCATCTTCATCATAAAGAAAAGAATTGTAAAGCATTGCATCAGATAACTTAACAATAGATTCAATAGCTCTTACTTGTCACAGCATCTATTCATGAAACGAGATAGGAAATATTTCTTCTCCACATACAATCACACATGCAATTGATGAAAATATAACTTGTCTTTGGTCCAGAAGGACTTCTCAATTAAGGATAGCTTCAAAATAATTCTTAACAAACTAGGAAAGAGAGTTTCTTGCAACAACCATCGACCTCTAACTAATTGGTCAATGCTCTTATTTATAACATAAAATTCAAATGAAAATTAGGGCTAAGTGTAGATAAGTGAACAAAATTCGCCTCGTGGCGTTCTATCCTAACATTTTTCTAATAGTCAACTCAAGGAGTCCCTTTAAAGGGTGACTTTTCTCATACTCTAACCAACTAACGAATAGATCTTCATGGTGGATAATGTTACACATGCCAACGCACTAGATCAATACATTTATATCATTTGCAATATTAGGAATATTGTTTGTTTCTAGAACATAGGAATTTTATATTAAACCTAACTTTTGTTAGATGCCTTGACTTTTGCTCATGGCTCACAAGGTTTGACTAGGCTCATAGAGGTTCTACATTCCCCCTGACTCTTACACTAGTCTGTCTATGCTCACATAGGTTGTACATTCCCCCTGACTTTTGCACTACATTGCCTATGCTCACAAAGGTTGTACGTTCCCCCTGACTTTTGCATTAGACTTACATAGCATCTTGTTTGTCTTGACTTTTGGTTTGACTCACAGAGGTTGTACATTCCCCCTGGCTTTTGTCAATACCTCACAAGACTAGTTGATTCTCCAAATCTCCCTGGCTAGCCTTAGGGTGGCCCATATGGCCTCTCATTGGAGAATGGTTGTTGATGCTACCAAATTTAACACCCCCTCTCAACGAGGGAGTCATTATCAACCACACCAAGCTTGCCTCTCAGCTGCATAAACTGTCTCGAGGTCAGAGGCTTGGTCCAGGATATCAACTACCTACTCGCTCATGGCTATGTACTGTAACTTTACAGTTTTTATCTGGACCAAGTCTCGGATGTAGTGGTACTTCATGTCAATATGTTTTGACCTGTCGTGAAATATTGGGTTCTCTGTCAGTTTTATACAACTTTGATTGTCACAGTGAACCATCGTTGTCTCGAGCTTGTCACCAAACAACCCAGAAACCAATTTTTTGAGCCATACTACTTCCTTGCTAGCATCACTTGTTGCAATGTACTCATCCTCTATTGTACTCTGTGCAATGGATCCCTATTTCCGGCTTGATCAAGAGATCATAATGGATCCTAAACTGAAGTAGTATCCATAAGTACTCTTCTGATCCACTAGGCTTCCTGCCCAGTCAGCATCTGCATACCCATGCAGAAATAGACCACCACTGGATGTATATTTCAGACCATAAGTAATGGTCCCTCGGAGATAACTCAAGATGCTTTGTTGCCACCCAGTGTCTCTGTTTCGGTTCAGTCATGAACTGACTCATTGCAATCACTGCATAGCATATAACTGGCCTAGTGTGGATCATGTACATCAATGATCCAATCAGCTACGTATACATGGTGGGATCCACCCAATCTTAACCTAAATCAGAATCATGCAGCTTCCTTAGGCTGGTAACCATGGGAGTAGACATGGATTTGCAATCCATCATACCAAACCTCTTTAGTACATCCACTATGTATTTTCCTTGTGCCAGAAATATCTCACCCTGTCTTTGTCGCACTTCCAATCCTAGGAAGTAATGCATCAAGCCTAAGTCTTTCATCTCAAATTCTGAGATTAGCTCCCTCTTGCACCAGGCTATTATCCCTTCATCTCATGTTAGAAAGAGATCATAAACATACATGATTAGTATAATAGGTTGGTTCCCTCTTACCTTGAAGTATAGATTCGCATCAGCATCACTTTTATGAAAGCCCGGGCTTTTAAGAAATCCATCAATCATGTCATAGAAAACTCTGGGAGCCTGCTTAAGACCATACAAGGCCTTCCTTATCTTGCATACATGAGTGTTTTTTTTATGCAGTACAAGACCATCTAGTTGTTCCACAAAGACCTCTTGTTCAATATTTCCATTCAAGAATGTTGTTTTTACATCCATCTGATGTAGCTTCCAGCCAAGAACGGAAGACAATGCAGTAATAATTCAAATGGAGGTATACCTGGCTACAAGGGAAAAAGTCTCTTCGTAGTCAATTCCTTCTTTCTAAGTGAAGCCTCTAGCTACAAATCTTGCTTTGAAATTTTCCACACTCCCATCAGTTGCATGTTTGATCTTATAGATCCATTTGGAAGAAGCCTCAGGTTTGATTTTTGAGAAGACCTCTTCAAGAGTCTTGTCCTTCAAGATAGCATGTGGACACTTGTTCTGAATATACACATTAGTGGAGGTAGCTTCTACCCATAAAAAATTTGGCAGATCCTAGTCAAACATCATGGCTTTCGCTACCTCACAAATTGTCCTGTTTTTACTCTCAGCAACTCCATTTTGTTGAGGGTTATATGGCACGGTCAACTGTCTCTTGATTCTTTCTTCCTTGCAGAAATCCTAAAACTCGAGAGATTCAAACTCTCCTCCATTGTTTGTTCTAAGGGTTCTGATGTGTTTCCCTGTTTGCTTTTCAATAAAGGTTTTATACTCTTTGAATTATCAAATGTGCCAATTTTATCTTTAAATAAATATATCCAACATTTTCTTGAGTAATCATCAATAAAAATGACATAATACAAACAACCACAGAGTGAGGAAGATGACATGGGACCACATACATCGGAATGAACTAGATCTAAGATGCCATGAGCTCTGTTGTCACTACTAGGAAATGCTTTCTTTATATTTTTACCTAGCATGCATCATTTACAAATTTCATTTTTACTAAGAGAAATAGAGGGCATGCCACATACCATGTTTTGTAGATCTGGAAGTGCTTTGTAATGAAGATGTCCAATTCTTTTGTGCCACAACTCCCTGGAGCTAGTCGCATCATGAGCCAATGCTTGAACTGATTGTCTAGTCACGACGTGCAGCCCACCTCTGTGAGTCGCAATGGATTCTGCTACACTCAAGTGGTTATCTTTAGCCCACAATAGTGCCTTCCTACTCTTGAATATCACCCAATATCTCTTGTCCTCAAGGGTTGCAACTGATATAAGATTCTTCTTGAGCCCTGGAACATATAATACTTCATAAACATGAAGCCTAGCCCCAAATTCCAAACTGAAGGAGATAGATCCTACTCCCTCTATCTGTAACATTTATCATCCGTAAGCTCAACCTACTCTGCAAAATATTTTGTCTTGAAATCTGAGAGGATCTCCTTGTACACTGTCATATGCTTTGATGCACCACTATATACTAACCAAGTTTTCGGCCCTGTGATAATTGTATTAGATAAAGCAGAAACCATGTAATATTATTTTCTATTTTCTTTCTCATTAGAAGGAATTTTCTATTTTCTTTTTTATTCATCATCCTCAGTAGTTGAGGCGTGATGTTTCCCTTTCCTTGGATATTTCTTCCTAAACTAACAGTCTTTAGCAAAATGACCCAACTTATTGCAAATAAAGCATTTAATCTTAGATGTATCAGTACTTTTTCCTTTGAACATACCTTTGGTGTTTGACTTCCTCTGAGAGCCTTTCTGGAAAGTTACTTTCTTCTTTCCCTTGAATCTTGATGCTAATGTTGAATGATCTTCTTTGGTTGGCTTGCTCCTGGTAGTAGTGCGACTCTCCTCCTAAAGGAAATCATGCCATAACCTTTCAAACATGGGTTGAATCTCTCTCCCACTTACACTGGATAAGAAGGTCTCCCATGAAGAAGGAAGACCATCAAATATGGCATGTACTAAGTCATCATCGTCCAATGTGACCCTTGTGACCAAAAGATGATCTCTGATCTGGGTTATCCTGGAACAGAAAGATGTTATTGATTCACCTTTCTCCATCTTCAAACACTTAAGCTTGTGCTTAAGTGTCCTCTTCTGACTTGGAGCTTTTTTCTCATACAGATTCACCAAGTTATCCATACAGTCCTTGGCAGTCATTAACAAAGTCATTGTCAGCATTATACTTTCTATGACTTAGTCAAAGATGATTCTCTTAGCCTTTGCTTGACTCTTCCTGAAAACCGCTCTTCCTACATTAGTGGTGGGTTCCTCCACCACTGTGGTCACATATTGCTCAAGATCATGCTCCTACAAGATATTTGTTATCCGGATCTTCCACACATTGAAGTTGGAAGCTCCTTCGAGCCTATCCTTGACCCTAACTGAAAATGGATGCCGTGGACCTCACATTAGAAACTTAATCAAGCTCGCTTGGATCTGTGTGTACCTATTGCTGCACTTCAATAAGATTATCACACCCTAAGCTTTGATACCATGTTAAACTGTGAGCTTGATTTCTTATGTGGATTATTTTTTTTTATTATTCAACACTTTGATTCCACCTTAATACATTTCAAAAATATAGAATCATAACTGAATAGCAATAATCATTTAGATATGTAAGCATGCACATCAACAACACATATACTCTGGGGAAACTTTGTACAGAGAGAAAAACCCTAGCAAACGGTATTCCTTTATTGCATTAATAATGTAATATCACTTACAAATATACACCATGAATACTATGCTCTTAAAGAGATTTCCAAGTTGACTCTGACCTGACTATGTAACTAAGAGACCTTGTTGATATCTAAACTTTTGCTACAGGCTAGCACTAAAGATGTATCGGAGTTGCCTTCAAAGACTGAGATACACTGCGTCTTATGGACTAATATATCAACTCTGATAGAGGCTACTATTGTTGCCTCTATTGAACTGATCTATGCTTCTGCTTAGCACTGGTATTGTCACCTCTATTAGATTGATATGTGCCTCTGTTTAGCACTGGTATTATTGCCTTTGTAGGACTCATATGTGCCTCTTTTTAGCACTTGTTTTTTTGCCTCTATAGGACTAATACGTGTCTTTGTTTAGCACTTGTATTGTTGCCTCTATAGGACTGATTGTTAATGTTTAAGCCATTATTATAGATGTTTTCATTTCATTAGATAACAATAACATAATCCAAGATCACTGAGAAATACACAATCACAAGAGACATAGCATTTATCCTAGGAAACCCTCTAGGGGAAGAAAACCCAGCAAAACTTCCTTAATATAGATAGCCAATACAATGCCAAGATATCTCTTAAACAAATACAAAAAGTCCTCTCCCAGATATGCACCACTCTCTCTCTCCTTCTTCTCTGGTAGTAGATCTGAACTTGTCTCTCAAAATGAGCAAGTGAGTTGTGTCTAAGTGAGGCACTAGCCTCCTTTGTTTATAAAATTTTGGCACGTGTGAAGTGTCTCTTCACTGGCAGGGCCGACTTCTCAAACTGGGTGGGTAAACCCACCTTTATTATATTTCTGGGTCTCTTTAATATCTATTGGGGCCGACTTCTTATTCTGCCTATTACAATTGTCTTTTGACCAATCCGCAAAAGGGGATTTGGTCCTATTACAATAACCGACATGATCAATCCACAATGGGGATTGATACTATGAATAATATATCAATAATAATAAGAATGCTCTTTGCAGTTACATTATTTCAACACTCCCCCTTAACAAGAAGGGTATTCTTCAGTAGCATCATGCGAGAGAGAGAGGACATCATCAAGTGGGTGAGAGGACAGCATCATCAATATCATCTTGGAACACTGACTGGCGTATCTATAAATCATCGAAAGTTTTCTTCATTGGCAGCATCATCATTCTCAAGGAATGCCATCATTATCTGCATCAATATGTATTAGTAAAAAAACTGATACATCATCATCATCACAACACAAGTTTGGCTCATCATAATACAAGACTGGCTTTACGTCACAGTTGTCAAGCTGGAAGCTCAGTACTTGTCTCATCTCAATGTCTTGCTTTACGTCACAACACTCAAGCTGGAAGCAAGATACTAGACTGGCTTTACGTCACAGCTATCAAGCTAGAAGCACAGTACTAGTCTCATATCATCGTCTTGCTTTACGTCACAGCACTCAAGATGGAAGCAAGATACTCGTCTTGCTTTACGTCACAACCATCTGGTCAGAAGCAGGATACTAGACTGGCTTTATGTCACATCTATCCAGCCAGAAGCTCAGTGCTAGTATCATCATATCATCTTTCTTTACGTCACAACCGTCAAGTCAGAAGCAAGGTACACATCTCATCTTGCTTTACGTCTGACAACTCGGTCAGAAACACGGAACACATCTCATCTTGCTTTACGTCTGACAACTCGGTCAGAAGCAAGGAACACATCTCATCTTCTTTTACGTCTGACAACTTGGTCAGAAGCAAGGAACACATCTCATCTTTCTTTACGTCTGACAACTAGGTCATAAGCAAGGAACATCTCATCTTGCTTTACGTCTGACAACTCGGTAAGAAGCAAGGAACACATCTCATCTTTCTTTACGTCTGACAACTCGGTAAGAAGCAAGGAACACATCTCATCTTGCTTTGCATCTGACAACTCGGTCATAAGCAAGGAACACATCTCATCTTGCTTTACGTCTGACAACTCAGTCAGAAGCAAGAAACACATCTCATCGTGTTTTACGTCTGACAACTAGGTCAGAAGCAAGGAACATCACATCTTTCTTTACGTCTGACAACTAGGTCAGAAGCAAGGAACATCACATCTACTCCCCCTTTCGAGGAAGGTCCTTTCGGACTATGCCAAGCTTATCTCGAAAGTACTCAAACTTCACACGAGATAGGGGCTTGGTCAACACGTCAGCAACCTATTCATCTGTGCTAATGTATTGGAGCTTCAAGGCTCCTCTCTATACCATGTCACGGATGTAATGATAATGGATCTCTATGTGCTTCAACCTGCCGTGGAATACAGGATTCTCTGTCATCTTTATGCAGCTCTGGTTGTCACATAGAATCACGACTTCTCTCATCTCTAAGTCAAATAGGCCGATCAGCAACTTTCAAAGCCATATAGCTTCGCAGCTGGCAGAACATGCAACAATGTATTCTACTTCTCCTGTACTGAGAGTAATACTAAATTGCTTCCTACTCTGCCACGAGATCATAGCTGATCCCAAACTGAAACAACATCCTGAAGTGTTTTTCCTGTCAAAAACACTTCCTGCCCAATCTGCATCAATATATCCACTCAATGTGAAATCATGATCTCCATCATAGCTAATACCATAATCTATTGTACCTTTAAGGTACCTCATCACATGTTTTGCAGCCACTAGGTGAACACGTCTAGGTTCTACCAAAAACGGACTCAAGGTGTTCATGGAAAAACAAGTGTTCATCAGGTACATCAGTGATCCAATAATCTGTCTATACAGTGTGGCATTAATCAATTCTGACGAAGTATCGACCAGCAACTTCAGCTTCGCTTCCATGGGTGTATTCATGGGCTTGCATTCCAACATGTCGAATCTCTTCAAGATTTCGACCATGTACTTCCCTTGGTTAAGGAAGATCCTCTCAGGACTTTGCCATACCTCAAGACCTAAGAAATAATGCATTAGGCCAAGGTCTTTCATTTCAAATTCCGAGGAAAGTCTCTTTTTACATTTAGCGATGAGCTTTTCTTCTCCAATTAAGAATAAGTCATCCACATATAGTAGTAAGATTACTGGCTCATTGTTCATAATTTTGAAGCAGAGATTAGAGTCTGCTTTACTCTTGGTAAAGCCTAAGCTCGTTAAGAAACTGTCTATACATCCATACCAAGCTCTAGGAGATTGCTTCAATCCGTATAAGGCTTTCTTCAATCTGCAGACATGAGACGTCCAGTCTTCAACCTCAAAACCTTGAGGTTTCTCTATATACACTTCCTCTTCGATTACACCATTTGGGAAAGTTGTCTTCATGTCCATCTGGTGCAGCTTCCACTTCATCTTAGCTGCAAGAGCTATGATGGTTCTGATCGAAGTGTATCTGGCCATAGGAGCGAATGTCTCTTCATAGCCAATGCCTTCCTTCTGGGAAATGCCACGAGCGACAAATCTTGCTTTATACTTCTCAATACTTCCATTAGCAACATGTTTTATTTTGAAGAGCCATCTGGAGGATACCACATCTTTATTCTTAGGTCTGGGAACTATTTCTCATACTTCGTTCTTCATTATGGATTGGTATTCCTCTGTCATGGCATCTGCCCATTCTTTCCAATGGCTTCTTCAAAATAGGTAGGCTCCTCTTCTAGGAGATCACACATCAAAGTCGTATAAATGGAGAATGGCTTTGGTCTTTTCACCTATCTCATAGTTCCTTGTGGAACACTGTACTTCTCTCCATCTTGAATAAGCTCTTTAGCCCAAGTTGGCTTTCTTTTATGGAGGATAGTCATCTGAGGAGGTTCTTGCACTTCTACTATATCATGGTCTTCTAGAAGTTCCTCATCAATGGAAGTTACGACTTCCCTCACTAGTTCTGTAGCTCTGGGAACCTCCCTCATTGCAGTATTGGGGATTACAGGTTCTTCTTCATATACCTCTTCAAGCTGGCATAGTTTAGATTTCTTGAGCATTGCATCTTCATCAAAGGTCATATCCATGCTGATCTCAATGTGATGTTGACCTGGTATATAGATTTTGAAGGCCTTGGAGACCTCACAGTATCCCACAAATATTCCCTTCTTTCCTAAAGGGTCCATCTTGTTTCTCTTTTCTTTAGGTATATGAATCAACACTAGACAGCCAAATATTTTGAGATGGCTTACCTCTGGCTTATTTCTAGTGAACATCTCTTCCGGTGTCTTGAGCCCAAATGCACTATGGGACTATCGGTTATGCACATAAACAGTTGCCATTGCTGCTTCTGCCCATAAGCACATAGGAAGATCTTGATCATGGATCATAGTTTTCACAGCTTCCAATATGGTTCTGTTCTTTCATTCAACTAGACTGTTTTGTTGGGGATTATAAGGAATAGTGAGTTCCCTCTTGATCCCAACATCGTTGCAGAAGTTCACAAACTCTTTTGAGGTATATTTTCCTCCATTATCTGACCTGAGTATCTTGATCTTTCTTTTAGAAAGGTTCTCTATCAAGGCTTTGAATTCCTTGAACTTACTGAACTCTTCATCTTTAGTCTTTAAGAAATATATCCAGGTTTTACGAGAGTAATCATCAATGAATGATACATAATATACATACCCGCTAATGGAGGATGATGGTATTGGGCCACACACATCTGAATGGATGAGTTCTAGGACTCCTTCTGTCTTGTTGTCCCTCTTCGGAAACAGGTTCTTGATATTCTTCCCTTGTGCACATCCATTACATACGTCTTTATGGTCCCCTTTGAGTTCTGGTAAACCTGTGACTGCTTTTCATATGTATGGTAGTGCCTTGTAGTTGATGTGGGCTAACCTTCTATGCCAAAGTTCACATGAGTTTTCAATGGCATGGGTCATGGCAGCCTTTGAGTGACCCTTTAGTTTATACAAGCCATTTTGTTCATTTCCAATGATGATTGCTTCATTTAAGGTTTCTCCTTGAGCCCACATAAGAACTTATCCATCTATAAAGGCAACTTTGAAGCCTTTCTTCTCTAAAGATGAAATGGAGAGTAGATTCTTCTTCAAGCCTGGTACATATAGTACGTCCTTCATTTTTAGTGAATTCCCTGAATTCAGTTTATGGTTTGATTCTCCCACTCCCTTTATGGGATATTGGTAATCATCTCCAAGTGTCACTTTATGAAAAAACTTCTTCTTTGAGATACAAGAGAGAATATTTATTTGTCCCTTCATGTGCTTGGATGCACCACTATCAATGAGCCAAGTGTCATCTCCAGATGTTACAGATCCTAAGAGGGTTGAGATCAAGACATGGTCTTTGATCTCCTCTCTTATCATCTTTGCAGGTGGCTCTTCATCTTTGACTACATGGGCATGGAGCCTTTTATGTTTTCTCTTGTATTATTCTCGTCTAGCTGGACAAAACTTCACAATGTGTCCCATCTTGTCACAATGATAGCATTGTATAGATGAGTAGTCGCTTTCCTTTCATTGTCCTCTCTTCTAAAATCTCCTTGGATGAGATTCTTTATGATTGAATTTATTTGATTGTTGAGGCTCTTTATGAGTCTCCTTTTGGAAGTAGGGTTTCTTCCTTCCTCCTTTGGTGTGAGTTGTTACGGATTGATCATCATCCCTTGCTAGTAATGCTTCACGATTCGTTACTCTTGTTTCTTCTTGGATGCATTCTTCCCATAGACTGTCAAACTTCAGTTTCTCCTTTCTGGCACATATCGTCTGGATGAAAGCATCCCAAGGTCTTGTGAGACCATTTAGGGTTGTCATTATGAGTTTGTCTTCGTCTATGGTATCTCCAATAGCTTCTAGTTGTTCTTTGAATTCTGAGATTCTGGAGAAATATTCCTGATTCATTTCTCCTTTCTGCATCCGTCTTTAGTTGAGTTCTAAGATTCATCTTCTGGTTTATGTTCTTTCCTTCATATAGTCTGGTCAAGGCATCAAAGATTTCTTTCGGGGTCTTCTTAGATGACACATAAGGAATCGGATGGTCTTTGATTGAGTCTACAATGATTCTTTTGGCCCTTATTGTGTCCTTTTGATACTTTGCCTTTTCTGCAGCATCGTCAGGTTCCGTTAATTCTTCTTGACGAATCTTGCTAGGTCATTCTCTTCAAGAATGAGGCCAATCCTATACTTCCAAGCATGGAAGTTTTTCACTCCTTCTAACTTGTCAACAAGCTTAACACTTGTAGACATCTTTACCTGGAGCTAGGAAAATGACCGAAAAAATGAAAGTGCTCAAAATCAAAAACTGAACTTACTAGGAGGTGCGTTTGGCTGAGGCGAGTAGCCTGGTGTGTTTGGATCTGAGAAAATCCAACTTTTTCTCCTCCAAACTTGATCTGCGGATTTCTGGACTGGTGCTTCTGGTTTTCTGGTACTCTGGTACTTCTAGTACACTGGTGTAACACCTCTTTCATTATTTGTAAGTTGTAACACTCTGATACAATACTGTAGCGCCCCCTTTCCTTCAGTCGGGCAGGCGCTACTTCACGGAATAACAATCTCATGCTTATATATATATAACATGCATTTAAAACAGGTTAAACACATTTAAACTCAGAGTGAGCATAAGAATTACTGTTATTATATATAAACAATGGCTTTAACATTAATTCGAATGCACAACAGAATACATGATAATTATAAATACACAGACATGCAGTAACATAATTGAAACATCATCTAGTACTTATCTTTGAAAATCGTGGTTATTCCACCAACCATGTGCAGACCTTCCACAAACCTCCCAGCCTTAGACCGTGCTGCTCATCAAGCTCAGCAGTAGGTCACCCCCGAGATGGGACTAAGCTCCACCCCCAAGGCGAGGAATCCTGGGCTAGGCTGAGGTTACAGAGAAAACACACAGTCCCAAGGAAGGAATTCTCTCCCACGAACCACTCATACTCACCTCCAACAGGCTCTCCTTCCCCACATGCCTGTTCCACCCCAGAAGTATACACCTTCTATGTCACCTAGACAGTCCTTCGGCTACTAACCTCCCTTACCTTGGGTTTCAGCAACAGACTAGACCGGAAGTCTCTGAGCTCTGTGGCAGCTATAGGGTTCCTTCCAGGAGTTCTCTCCTTCCTCTGCGCACTCTCTCACCTGGAGAGAATCACTCACAGGCCAAGCAACCTGTTCTTCCAACTTCAACCACCTCTCTCACCTAGAGAGAGTGTTGTACAAACTGGCCAACAAGCCACATGCAGTCCATCACTACGTGGCCACAACATCCAATGAGGAAAATAGACACAGGTTTTCCAACATGCTCACCAATAACAGGATGGTCTCACGGTTATGGCTTTGGGATAGAGATTCCACACACAGGCTCAATCTGTTCAAACAGAGGATGTTTCGGATTTTCAGAAATCAACACAGACTTTTCCCCCACGGTTTCATAATTGCACGCAGTCTCTTGCAGAGGTCGGATGGGTTCACGCTCAGGCTGTCGAGGGTCGAATGGTGGAGGAACCCCCAACACGGCTCATCTCAGCCATTTTATTTGCATGGGCTTGGGTTGACACTTGTCACCCATGAAACTGCATGTGTTCCATCAGCATGCATTCCCCTTTGCACATCTTTTCCCCTTGCCAGGAACTTAGGATAAAAACATATAATTCACATGTCTTTTGGAATAATATTAAAATATTATTCCCAAAGACTTAAGCCCCTAGGCTTAGCCCCCTAGGCTCAACACTTAGCCCCTCTTCCCACCTTTCGGCCCCCTAATCCCTTGCCCACTCTGTGGAATCTTAGTCCCCCATCACTCATTCATCGTGGTCAGTCTGCACATGGCGGTGTTTATATTTTTATTAATAATGTGCATAGATACATGTACAAAATCAGGCTCTTGGCCTTCAACACTTAGGGTCTCTGGCCTAATAATCACATAAGCCCACCAGCTTATATAAACTTGGCTCACCAACCTATAAGACATTTTTACAACTCATTTCATAAACAAGATTTACAACTGGGCTCGGCCTTGGGGACATTACAATCCCCCTCCCCTTATTTTTGCATTGTCCTCAGTGCAACTTTACACTACATCTGCAAGCTTTTCAAAACTTTCAAAAAGATGCGGGTACTCTGCCCGCATAACATCTTCATGCTCCCATGTCGCGTCCTCGGGACCGTACTAGGTCCACTGGACCTTTACAAGCTCTATGGCTCGATTCCGGAGCCGTTTGTTTTTCCTGTCCAATATGCGCACGGGATGCACTTGCAGGACACCTTCTGGTTCCACCTGAATCACATTCCAATCGATAACATGATTAGCATCAGGTATATATTTCTTAAGCAGTGAAACATGAAACACATTATGTACAGTCATAGATGCAGGTAATGCAAGCATGTATGCAACTGGCCCAATCCTTTCCAGGATTTCAAAAGGCCCACAGTATCTTGCTGTCAACTTGGCACAACTTTCCAGCTTCAGGGAACTCCTGTTAATTTTCACTTTCAGGAAAACATGATCACCCACTTGAATTCTTTGTGGGTTCTGTTCTTATCACCATAACTTTTCTGCCTATCCTGGGCAGCTTTCAAATTCTGTTTAATTCTTATCATTTGGTCTTCCATCTCTTTGAGCAACTTTGGCCCAACTACTGCTCTGTCAGTTGGATTATGTCATCTCACTGGAGTGTTGCACTTTCTTCCATAAAGTGATTCAAATGGGCTCATCTTCAACGATGCATGATACCCATTATTGTAGGCAAATTCTACCAAATGCAGGTAGTCTTCCCATCTTGCTAGTTTGTCCATCATGTACATTCTCAGCATGCCTTCTATTACTCTATTCACCCTCTCTGTCTGTCCATCAGACTCAGGATGATATGATGTACTAAAATTCAGATTCGTTATGAATCCTTTGAATAGTCCTTTCCAGAAATTTGAGGTGAATTTCGGGTCCCTATCAGACACAATCGTTTTAGGAATTCCGTGCAAGCGTGCCACTTCTTTTAAGAAGATGTCAACAACATCTGCTGCCTTGTGAGTGGTTTTCAGTGGAATAAAATGGGCAGCTTTTGTAAGCTTGTCCACCACAACCATGATCGAATCATGTTGCTTGCTTGTTTTGGGCAATCCTGTAATAAAATCCATGGTCACCACTTCCCACTTCCACTCAGGAATGGGTAAAGGCTGCAGCAACCCTGCTAGGTGCCTATGCTCAGCCTTAACTTTCTAGCATTCCATACATCTGGTGATGTATTCAACAATCTCCCTCTTCAAACCTGGCCAAAAGTAATGGCTTTTGACTGCTGCCATAGTCTTCTGATATCCAGGGTGTCCAGCATACGTCACATTATGCATTTCTTTTAGAATCACAAGTGTCAATTCCTGGACATTGGGTATATACACTCTGTCTTTATACAGAAGTAATCCATCAGCTTCCAAGGTGTAAATTTCCCTTTTCTATGGCCTTCCACTCTGTTGTAGCTTTGCTACCAAATCTCTGTACTGCAAATCGGCACTTGCAGCTTCCAAAATTGTATCCTTAATATCTATCATGTACATGCTAATGGCTGTAGCATGCAATTTATGCACCTTTCTGCTGAGTGCATCAGCCACCTTGTTTTCCTTCCCTTTGATATGCTTGATATCAAAGTCGTATTCACATAGAAACTCCAGCCACCTACTTTGTCTAGCGTTTAAGGTTGGTTGCTCAAACAAATATTTCAGACCGTGGTGGTCTGTTCTCAATTCAAATCTTCTTCCCATGAGGTAATGTCTCCATTTCCTCAAAGCGTGGACGATTGTTGCCAGCTCTAAATCGTGAGTGGCATAATTCTTTTCATGCTCTTTCAATTTCCTGGACTCATAATAAATTACAAATCCATCTTGGCTAAGAACTCCTCCCAATCCTTCCTTACACGCATCTGTGCACACCACGAAATCCATATTTGGATTTGCAATTCTTAGGATTGGAGCGTTGGTTAACAGCTGCTTCAATCGCTGGAAACTCTCTCCGCACTCTTCAGTCCACTGAAACTTTTTCTCCTTCCTTTGCAAGGAAGTGATAGGGTGATCTATCTTTGAGAAACCTACGATAAACCTTCTATAATAGCCCGCCAGACCCATAAAGGATCTAACTTCTGTCACATTCCTTGGCGCTGATCATTCTCGAATAGCCTCAACCTTCTTAGGATCCAAAGTGATCCCTTCCTCTGAAATAATATGTCCCAAGTAATGGATTTGTCTTTGATAAAATGAGCATTTGCTCAATTTGGCATACAGCTGGTGTTCTCTCAACACTTGCAGCACCATCCTCAAGTGTTGTTCATGCTCTTCCTCTGACTTGGAATACACCAAGATGTCATCCAAGAAGACTATGACAAACTTGTCTAAATAGTTCATGAATACACCATTCATCAGGCATGATGCAGAAGCATCTCTCCACATCAGTCAGCCAGCCAGCCAGCCACGCCAGCGAATTCAAATTGCACGCTAAAAGAGAGGCGTTGCCTCATCTAAATTTGAATTCAATGTAATTTAAATGATTATGCTGTTGAGCCAGGAAGCCGTGCCTTTGTGCAGGCGTAGAGTAGATCGGCCATTAATGTTTTGAATGGCTGAGATCTAGATCTGATTCTGGACTAGACAGCCCATTCAATGTAATTGAATAGGGTAGGTAGGTTTGGGGGGAAGCGCTCGAAGAGCCCCCTCAGGTAAAAGAGATTTTCAGATCTCATTTTGTAAAGAGAGTTAGGTTAGAGATGAGTAGGAGTCTGAGAAGAGACAGAGAGAGCTCAGGAACACCATTGTAAATTCAGGCATTTGCCATCTTAATACAAAGAGCAGTTTTTCCTGCATTTATGTATGTTATGTGAATGTTTGTGTGTGTTCCATTGTATGTTGTAGATGTATACGGTAGTTGTGCATTTGCAGGAGTCTGTTTGATTTCAAGTGAAGGTCTTTGAGGCTTCATACCAGGAGGGTGTGACAGAACGCTGCGGGTTCTGATAGCCGTGCACAGAGGATGCACTTCTGAACTCTGCGGATTCAGACAAAGACGTGATGCAGCACAGGAGCTGGAATCATCAACTCAGGAGGAAGACCTGTGAGGTTACTGAATACCTTTGAGGCAAGGTTGTGTATGAGAGACACAGTTGCAGACAGAATTCTGCTGTGAATTCTGCAGATCTCTGCCAAGTGGGAATTGAGCAGGCGCAAGGAGTGCACAAAGGAAGAACTATGTTGGGAGTTCAAGCAGAAGCTCTGAGGAGTTCTGTGAAGCTCTGCCAAGTGGGCATTGAGCATGTGCACAGCGGTGCATTGAGGAAGGAACTTTGTTGTGAGTTCAAAGGAAGCCGAATCACTAAGGGTTTTGTAGAGCTCTGCCAGGTGGACATTGAGCAAGTGCATAAGTGCACAGGAGGAAAGAACTGTTGGAAGTTCTGAGAAAAGACACTCTGTCAGGTGGGCATTTGAGTCATTGTGCAGACAGGCACAGAAGAGGAAAGAACTCTTTGAGTTCTGTGAGCTGAAAGAAGAATCCATTGAGGGATCTTCACTGGGTTGCTGAACACCCAGAAAGACTCAGCAAGAAGTTGCTTGAAGCAGAAGGATAGCCAGGAGGGCATTATATTCTTTGTTCGTGGGAGGAGAAGAAAGGACAAAATCCCTCAAGGAGTCTGAGCATTTGTAGAAGCTCAGGAGGGACAGCACCAGCGTGTGCATGAGGAGACTCTGCAAGGAGTGTAGAAGTTGAAGAATCCTCCAAGGATTCAAAGATAAAATCTCAGGAGGGGCAGCGTTCTCATACGCGTAGCGAAGCTCAGAGTCGAGGAGTTCGCAAGAGGAGGAGGCAGACAGAGGCTAAGGCCTTTGGAAGACTTGGAATTCTCCCAAGATTGGGAAGAAAGTGCATAATCTCAAGAGGAGCAACAGTAGTCGTCGGATCGATTGGAGAAGAGATCTAGACCGTTGATTTCTACATCCAGGAGGAGCTCAAGAGAAGCGCACAGAGGGGGAGATCGACAACCATTGGATCTCACTCGGAAATCTCGTCGGCCATTGGATCGGGAGAATATGATCGGAGTTTAAGCTCAGGAGGAGCGCAGGGAAGGAGAACGGATCTGAGCCATTAGATCTGGTTCAGGATCACCGACAGCCGTCGGATCTGCAGAAGTTGTGAGGGAGTTAAGTCCTCGTGAATAGGAGAAAAAATCCCGACAATGGGGTGGAACCATCGGGATATCGGCACTCAGGAAATCGGGATTCTCGAGGTCGTGAGAATTGAGACATCACAAGTCTCGAAACACCGGGAAGATCTGGTCCATCCGTTAGCGGAGACACGTGGCGGAGATCAAGTGATCGTTAGAATTGGGACAGCACAAGTCTCGAAATCCCGGAGAGATCGGGACCGTCCATCAGCGAAGGGACGCGTGGCAGAAATCGACGCCATCGGGAAAAGTCCCGACAGGAAGTTGTTGATCGGTGTTTGGGCCATCGGGATATCGGGGATCCCATAGACAAGTGGTTTTAGCATTTTGGAATCACGAAACGCGATACCCCGATGAGTGGGGGCTAGCTGTCAGCAGATTAGAGAAGGGGGAGAGCTCCGTTGTGTGGGGGGGCAGCTTTCAGCCAATCAGGATTCGAGGAGTCGGGAATCCCGCGGGTATATGCATTTAGGCATTGGAAACCCCGAAACCCCGACGAGGGGTAAGGTTGTGGTCACGGGGTAGTGGTCACGTGGACCAGGAGCTGATCCAGGAGGGCTAGCTGAAGTTATAGCGTATCGAGATTCGGAGAATCGCGAGTCCATAAGACATGCGCATTTCGACATCGTAAGGTCTGAAACCCCGATGAGGGATAAGACTGTGGTCATGAGAGGACGTCATATGGACCAAAAAGACTATCCCAAGGGGACTAGCATAAGTTGGAGTGCGTTGGGAATCGAAGGATCGTGGATCCAAAGGGCATACGCATTTTGGCATTAGAAAGCTTGAAACCCCGACGAAAGGAAAGACATAAGGTTGCGGTCTTGTGAGCACGGTCGTGTAGACCAGGGTATAGCCAGGAGGGGCTAAGGATGGGCAAAGAGCTCATCGATGATCGAGGAATCGAGAGGACAGTGACTCTCGACAGCAGGAAGCACGAAACCCCGAACCCCGAAACTGCGTCGGGGACAACCACGGTTAGGTGCAGAAGACCGTGTAGGTGAATGAAGGACCTGTGGATCAGGTATTTTCACAGGGATTCCATTGGGAGTCCAAGGAGCTAATTAGGCTCAAAGAGGGGATTAGAATGATCCTGTGAGCGGGCGAGGAGTTGTAGGTGTAGGTGGCTAGCGCCTGCGTCAAGTGGTATCAGAGCTTGTCTCTGTTTGTATACTTCAGACAGAGGCAGAAGCAGGGGATAAGAAAGCACTCTGATACACACATCAAGTGGTATCAGAGATGATTTATTGCTTGTATATTTTAGGCAGGAAGAGGCAGGAAGAGGTAAGGAGCACTCTGATACACATCAAGTGGTATCAGAGCAGGAAATTCATCTGTATATTTCAGGTGAAGGAAGACAGAGTTGCTAGGGGACTCTGTAAGGATTGTTTGCAGGTAGGTAGCAGTCGAGAAGGCAATCAAGAGACTGTAGGAGGATGAAGCTGGTAGAACTCTTAGTGCGGAGTGACAGCAGCAGGGTTGCTAGGAGAGCGAACAGAGGCAGCAATATGGCTACTGAAGGTCATATGTATGCTGGGAGGAAAGAGCTATGGAGCCAAGAGGACATGGATGAAGAGCTCGCATATATAAAGAGAGAAATAGCGAGGCTCGAATTGAAGCTACAGCAGGATAAGAAGATGATTGAGGTATGTGAACCAGAAACTGGGAGAGGTCTCGATGATGAGGAGGATGAATTGGGATTGGCTGAAGATCTCAAGAACTACCAGGAGGGCAGAGATGAAATTCCAAATTGCCAGGAGGGCAACGAGATGAGATCACTGCGGGATCTTAGAGACTGTCATGAGGACAGCCAGGGAATTTCAACTTGCCAGGAGGGCAATGATAAGAGGTCGTTGCGGGATCT
The DNA here is from genome assembly GCA_009831015.1 of Picea engelmannii. Taxonomy (NCBI): domain Eukaryota; kingdom Viridiplantae; phylum Streptophyta; class Pinopsida; order Pinales; family Pinaceae; genus Picea; species Picea engelmannii. The sequence continues at coordinate 154,322 of ML805852.1, forward strand.
CGAAGACTGCCAGGAGGGCAGCGGAAGCATCTCAGATTATCAGGTGGGCAGAGATGAGAATTTGAGGCTATCTGAAAGTCTCATGGACTCGGAGGTGAGTTCGATTCAGCAAGGAGTGCTGATGAAGATGGGATCAGTTGATCTCATAGTCTGCCAGGAAGGCAGCAAAGACATCCCACGTTGCCAGGTGAGCAGGGATGAGCAGGTGAGTTTGGATCAGCCCGAGAAGCTGACAGAGCAGATGAGACTGTCTAAGGGTCTCATAAATTTAGAGATGAATTTAGATCAGCAGGTGCAGCTGACAGAAGAGGAGGAAGATCAGGATGATATTCTGATGATTGGGGGAATTGGAGTATTCCTACCATGTGCCCAGGAGGAGGCTGAAATCGGTGTTGCGGATGGTGCAGCAGCAGAACAGTCAGCTGAGACTATCCAAGAAGAATTGGAGCAGACTTTGGAAGCTGCCCAAGTAGAGGAAGAAGATGAGCATTTTGAGGAATGGCTCATTACTTTCAGCCAAGAAGCTGAAAGAGCTGTAGCATTGGAGCTGACAGCAGAAGAAGAAGACGAAGAGGAGAATGAGCATTCTGAGGAATGGCTCAATAGTTTCGGCCAGGGGGCTGAAAAGAAAGAAGCTATAGCACTGAAGCTAGCAGCAAAGGAAGCAGAAGAGCGAGCAGGCGGATTTATCACTCCATGGGAGATGGAGCTAGAGATGTTGGAGGATTGGCTGAACAATCCAAAGCCAGCAAGAGAACTGACAGAAGTTGAGCTGTCAGAGAAGATGACTGAACAGCCAGTCAGTCAAAGGGAGACTACATAGTTGAAGTCTGCAGCAGAATAGCAACTTGAGGCCACAGATGAAGATGAAGAGGAAGGCATGGGAGATCATGATGATCTGCCCATGTGCCAAAAAAATTTGCAGCTGAGGAGACTGCAAGAACAAGGCCA
>ML805852.1:155322-175178 GCA_009831015.1 Picea engelmannii
CTGCAGCAGAATAGCAACTTGAGGCCACAGATGAAGATGAAGAGGAAGGCATGGGAGATCATGATGATCTGCCCATGTGCCAAAAAAATTTGCAGCTGAGGAGACTGCAAGAACAAGGCCAACCATTGGAGCAGCTGGATCAGGTAATAGAAGAGATCAGAAGGATGATGTTGGGGTCAGCAGACACTGCCAGCAAGGAGCAGCTGGGCAGAAGAGAAGCAGCAGCAGCAGCACAGAAGCAACATCAGCAGCAGCAGAATGCAGCAGATGGGAAGCTCTAGATATTTGTTTGGGATCCAGGAGGATTTCCAACAGCTGAGAGGGGGAGTGCATGAGCAGGAGCTCATGATTTTGCAGCTGAGGAGTTTGATGCAAGAGTATCTCTCCACGTCAGCCAGTCAGCCAGCCATCCACGCCAGCGAATTCAAATCGCACGCTAAAAGAGAGGTGTCGCCTCATCTAAATTTGAATTCAATGTAATTTAAATGCTTAGGCTGTTGAGCCAGGAAGTCGTGCCTTTGTGTAGGCGTAGAGTAGATCGGCCATTAATGTTTTGAATGGCTGAGATCTAGATCCGATTCTGGACTAGACAGCCCATTCAATGTAATTGAATAGGGTAGGTAGGTTTGGGAGGAAGCGCTCGAAGAGCCCCCTCAGGTAAAAGAGATTTTCAGATCTCATTTTGTAAGGAGAGTTAGGTTAGAGATGAGTAGGAGTCTGAGAAGAGCCAGAGAGAGCTTAGGAACACCATTGTAAATTCAGGCATTTGCCATCTTAATACAAAGAGCAGTTTTTCCTGCATTTCTGTATGTTATGTGAATGTCTATGTGTGTGTTCCATTGTATGTTGTAGATGTATACAGTAGTTGTGCATTTGCAGGAGTCTGTTTGATTTCAAGTGAAGGTCTTTGAGGCTTCATACCAAGAGGGTGTGACAGAACGCTATGGGTTCTGAGAGCCGTGCACAGAGGATGCACTTATGAACTCTGCGGATTCAGACAAAGACGTGTTGCGGCACAGGAGCTGGAATCATCAACTCAGAAGGAAGACCTGTGAGGTTACGGAATACCTTGGAGGCAAGGTTGTGTATGAGAGACACAGTTGCAGACAGAATTCTGCTGTGAATTTTGTAGAGCTCTGCCAAGTGGGAATTGAGCAGGCACAAGGAGTGCACAGAGGAAGAACTTTGTTGTGAGTTCAAGCAGAAGCTCTGAGGAGTTCTGTGAAGCTCTGCCAAGTGGGCATTGAGCGTGTGCACAGCGGTGCATTGAGGAAGGAACTCTGTTGTGAGTTCAAAGGAAGCCGAATCACTGAGGGTTCTGTAGAGCTCTGCCAGGTGGGCCTTGAGCAAGTGCATAAGTGCATAGGAGGACAGAACTGCTGGAAGTTCTGAGAAAAGACACTCTGTCAGGTGGGCATTTGAGTCATTGTGCAGACAGGCACAGAAGAGGAAAGAACTCTTTGAGTTCTGTGAGCTAAAGGAAGAATCCATTGAGGGATCTTCACTGGGTTGTTGAACACCGAGAAAGACTCAGCAAGAAGTTGCTTGAGGCAGAAGGATAGCCAGGAGGGAATTATATTCTCCGTTCGTTGAAGGAGAAGAAAGGACAAAATCCCTCAAGGAGTCTGAGCGTTTGTAGGAGCTCAGGAGGGACAGCACCAGCGTGTGCATGAGGAGACTCTGCAAGGAGTGCAGAAGTTGAAGAATCCTCCAAGGATTCAAAGATAAAAGCTCAGGAGGGGCAGCGTTCTCATACGTGGAGCGAAGCTCAGAGTCGAGGAGTTCGCAAGAGGAGGAGACAGACAGAGGCTGAGGCCTTTGGAAGACTTGGAATTCTCCCAAGATTGGGAAGAAAGTGCATAAGCTCAGGAGGAGCAACAGTAGTCGTCGGATCGATTAGAGAAGAGATCTGGACCGTTGATTTCTACGTCTAGGAGGAGCTCAGGAGAAGCGCACAGAGGGGGAGATCAACAGTCGTTGGATCTCACTCGGAAATCCCATCAGTCGTTGGATCGGGAGAAGATGATCGGAGTTTAAGCTCGGGAGGAGCGCAGGGAAGGAGAACGGATCTGAGCCGTTAGATCTGGTTCAGCATCACCGACAGCCATCGAATCTGCAGAAGTTGCGAGGGAGTTAAGTCCTCGTGAATAGGAGAAAAAATCCGGACAAGGGGTGGAACCATCGGGATATCGGCACTGGAGAAATCAGGATTCTCGAGGTCGTGAGAATTGAGACATCACAAGTCTCGAAACACCGGGAAGATCTGGTTCGTCCGTTAGCGGAGACAAGTGGCGGAGATCGAGCGATTGTCGGCATATCGGCACTCGGGAGATCGGGTTTCCTGGGGTCGAAAGAATTGGGACAGCACAAGTCTCGAAATCCCGGAGAGATCGGGACCGTCCATCAGAGAAGGGACGCGTGGCAGCAATTGGCGCCATCGGGAAAAGTCCCGACAGGAAGTTGTTGTTCGATGTTTGGGCCATCGAGATATCGGGGATCCCGTAGACAAGTGGTTTTGGCATTTTGGAATCACGAAACGCGATACCCCGATGAGTGGGGGCCAGCTGTCAGTAGATTAGAGAAGGGGGAGAGCTTCGTTGTGTGGGGGGCCAACTGTCAGCCAGTCGGGATTCGAGGAGTCGGGAATCCCGCGGGTATATGCATTTAGGCATTGGAAACCCCGAAACCCCAATGAGGGGTAAGGTTGTGGTCACGGGGTAGTGGTCATGTGGACCAGGAGCTGAGCCAGGAGGGCTAGTTGAAGTTATAGTGCATCGGGATTCGGAGAATCGCGAGTTCATAAGACATGCGCATTTCGGCATCGTAAGGTCCGAAACCCCAATGAGGGATAAGACTGTGGTCATGAGAGGAGGTCATATGGACCAAAAGGACTAGCCCAAGGGGACTAGCAGAAGTTGGAGCGCGTCCGGAATCGGAGGATCGTGGATCCAAAGGGCATACGCATTTTGGCATTAGAAAGCTCGAAACCCCGACAAAAGGAAAGACATAAGGCTGTGGTATTGTGAGCACGGTCGTGTGGACCAGGGTATAGCCAGGAGGGGCTAAGGCAGGGTAGAGAGCTCATCGGCGATCGGGGAATCGAGAGGATAGTGACTCTCGACAGCAGGAAGCACGAAACCCCGAACCCCGAAACTACGTTGGGGACAACCACGGTTAGGTGCAGAAGACCGTGTAGGTGAATGAAGGACCTGTGGATCGGGTATTTTCACAGGGATTCCATTGGGAGTCCAAGGAGCTAATTCAGCTCAAAGAGGGGATTAGAACGATCCTGTGAGCGGGCGAGGAGTTGTAGGTGTAGGTGACTCGCGCCTGCGTCAAGGCACATAAAAACAGCATGTGTGTTTGACAATCCAAATGACACCACTGTGAACTCGTAATGATCGTACCTTGTTCTAAAGGCGGTCTTGTTGATATCCCCATCCTTTATTCTTACCTGGTGATATCCCGATCTGAGATCTATCTTCAAAAATATTTCCGCACCCTTCAGCTGATCGAAAAGATCATCGATCCTCGACAAAAGATACTTGTTCTTGACAGTTACCTTGTTCAACTACCAGAAATCAATACACAGCCTCAACGTCTCATCCTTCTTCTTCACGAACAGGACCGGGGCACCCCAAGGTGACACGCTGGGGCGAATGTACCCCTTCTTCAGAAGCTCTTTGAGTTGCGACTGCAACTCTTTCAACTCTGGCATACTCATTCTATAAGGAGCTTTCGACATTGGGGCTGCTCCAAGCATCAAATTTATAGAAAAGTCGATGTCTCTCTTTGGAGGTAGTCCAGGTACCTCCTAAAATACGTCCTTGAACTCTATGAGTACCTCATGGTCTCCAATCTTTGAGACTTCATCTTTGAATGCTTCCTCCACACGAGCTGCCAATAATTGACAGCCTTTCATGTAACACTTCTTCAGCTGCATGGATGAGATCTCTCTAACAGCCACAGCTCTGGGAATTCCTTGGACTGTTTTCCAATTTCCCTCCTCATCCAGGCATGTAAACCTCTTGTTATGAAAGTCCGGGATGCCATGGTGTTGGTTCAACCAGTCCATCCCAATTAAGCAGTCATATGAGCCTAAAGACAAAACATTCAATTTAGCCTCCGTGCTCAATCCATTCATGTCTATCAAACAGGATTTAACCAATTCAGTGACCTTCCTCTTGGTTCCTGTAGCCAATTGCACTAACCAAGACCTTTCATGTTTGCTTCTTGATAAATGCAAACTTTTCACCACCCTAGGATCTACATAACTATGGATAGCCCCAGAATCAATTAAAATAATAAATGGTCGGTTGTTGATCATACCTTCCACTTCAATCATGTGCGATTGAAATTATGCTTGCTTTTTGTCTAGGGCTGCGTAGATCCTTGGCATCCTGCTACCCATATCCTCCATTGTTTCATCTTGATGAACATTGTGGACGGTTCTCGCTTTAACTTTTTTGTGGGGGAAGTCCCTGTACCTATGGTTCCCTTTATAGCCCCAACACTCCATAGGTGGCGATCTGGGCATTTGTTCACCCACTTCAACCTTCCTGGGCTCTCTAAGGGATGGCTGTCCCTGAGGACTGTTTCTGAAAAAGAGTGGTTTGTTTCCCTTCTGCCTCTATTCCTTCTTAAACTTCCTCTGGTCATCCCAAGCCTTCCGAAAGGTAGGCTTTTCTCTCTGCTATTCATACAAGCATTTTGCCCTTCTTATTGTTTCTTCCATGGTATTGGGATCATCATACTGAATCTTGTCACCAATGGCAGGTGGCAGTCCACTCAGATACCTTTGAATCTTAACAGCCTCATCTTTGATGAATGGAACATACTTCAGTAGTTCCAAGAAACTTCGTTCGTATTCATCAATGGTCATGCTTCCTAGATTGAGTTTGAAGAACTCCTTCATCTTTATGTCATAGTATCTTTTAGTCAGGTATTTCTTCTCGAAATACCTCTTGAACTCCTTCCAAGTGATATCTTTCTCACTAATGTGTTGCACCTGCACAAACTGATCCCACCACATGGATGTTTTTCCTTTCAATTGATACATCGCAATTCTTCCTTCTGCATGAGGGGAATAATTCTGCAGTTGGAAATATTTCCTCATGCCTAGAAACCATGTTTCGACATCTTCCTCCTTCTTATGTTCTCCATCGAACGTTGGAGGCTTGATCTTGTTCATCTCTCCTTTCAATTCATCCCTTCCAGATCTTCGATGTTTTCGGGTAGGGGATGGGCTTGAACTACTACATGCTTCCCTGCTGGAATGCTTTGGGGAGCAACGATGATGTCTACTACCACTCCTCGATCTTCTTCTTCTCTCAGGGGTCCTACGACTCTCTTTTTTGCTTGAGCCACTCCTCTTCTCCAACTTCCTTTCTATTCTTTCCAGGTTCTTCAACACTTTTAAATTGAATTCCCCCTGTTGATCCCTGACCCTCATGAACTTTCGGCTATCAGCTCGACGAGCCTGGGCATCTTTCTGCAATCTTTCAATGAGTTTCATCATATGTCCTTCCTTATCCAATTCTCTTCTGTGCCCATTGGAGTTCGATCCTTTGACTCTCAGGTTGGCATCCCTTCCTTCTCTTTCGCTCTCTGAAATGGAGGCAATCTGCACCCCTTCCATTTCTATACTCGGCATAGATTCACGATTGTCCTGACACTCGTTGAACTCTGCACACACAAGGTGCAATCAACCGAAGTTTGTCAGGCCCTTAAACCTTCAAGAAAACTTACAACATTCATAAACCAACGTGAACAAGAAAAACGTTTCGACTCCATTAGTATTCTGAGCTTTGTTCGGCTCTGCAATTTTTGGGACTTCTGGTTTCAGGGTTCTCGGTCCACGAGACTCTCATACTCGCTTTCCAGTGATAGCTCCCTCTTTCTCCCTACCCTCGTAACCACACACACCTTTCACAACTTCGCAATCTCGCGAGTTCACGAGTCGAAAACCCTCGACTCTCCTTCCTCCAAACGCCGATACCCGAGATGCGATACGAGTATGGCTCCCTCCTCACTAGAACCTGCTACATATAACCGTAGGCTAGGGCTAAGTGCTAGAACCTCTCGCAACTCGCGACTTCGCGATTTGGAGTGTTGAGGCCTCGTGCTTCTCCTTTGCGAATCCTGAAATCCTGATTAACTTTACCCTCCGGGCCCACATAGCATATTTGTCTCCACATCTATAGTGGCGAGTGGCACCCTCAGGAGGGTCCACGTTATCTATGGTGACATCATCGGGTCTCACCATGCTCACTTTTCTTTTGTCCCACTGGCACGTGGTACACACCCATGTGTCCACGTCCATACCAAGTGAAATCCAACGATTAAACCTTTCTCAAATCTACGGCGCGGGTCCTTTCGGCGTTTCGGGGTTTCGGGCATTGGGAGTTTGTGCTTCCACCCTTTCGAACTTTCGTTTACCGAAATCCCAAATTTATTGTCTACCCCTCCACTTGATCCAACGGTCAAGTTCCTATCCTACGATCTACAGTGTAGATCATTTCGAAATTTCGTGTTTCGCTACTTCGCGACTTGCGAAAACAAGGTTCTTACCTTTTGGTTTCCTGGGTGTCGAAACGTCGTCCAGCAGCCACGTGTTTCCCCCCGATGGACGGTCCTGACGAATTTGAGGTTTCACGTATTGCAATTTCCACGTCCCTGTGCAACTCCAAATGGTTTTTAAACCCTGTGCACGTTTTCAAAATCTGACAGTCACGAGGGTTCTCCTTTCCCCCGAACAAATCCTACGGCTCCAACACTTCTGGTGTGGAGTCATTTCTCCCTGTGGCCAGATACCACATCGGTTGCGGTTTCATAGCACCGCTACACCTCCTGAACTTGGTGACACGGTCAAGTAACTCCTTGACACTCAGGAGCATTCAAAGGTCCGAAATTGGTTCCCCAGACACAATTTCTCCTCAACCCTCGGTCCAAAGACCACTCAATTGGCCCATCTAGGCTCAGCGTCGAAACCTTGGCTCTGATACCAAACTGCAACACCTCTTTCATTACTTGTAAGTTGTAACGCTCTGATACCATACTGTAGCACCCCCTTTCCTTCAGCCGGGTAGGCGCTACTTCGCAGAATAACAATCTCATGCTTATATATATATATATATATATATGACATGCATTTAAAACAGGTTAAACACATTTAAATTCAGAGTGAGCATAAGAATTACTGTTATTATATATAAACAATGGATTTAACATTAATTTGAATGCACAACAGAATACATGATAATTATAAATACACAGACATGTAGTAACATAATTGAAACATCATCCGGTACTTATCTTTGAAAACAGTGGTTATTCCACCAACTAGGTGCAGACCTTCCACGAACCTCCCAGCCTTAGACCGCACTGCTCATCAAGCTCAGCATTAGGTCACCCCCGAGCTAGGACTAAGCTCCACCCCCAAGGCGAGGAATCCTAGGCTAGGCTGAGGTTACAGGGAAAACACACAGTCCCAAGGAAGGAATTATCTCCCAGGAACCACTCATACTCACCACATGCATGTTCCACCCCACATGCATGTTCCACCCCAGGAGTATACAGCTTCTCTGTCACCTAGACAGTCCTTCGGCTGCTAACCTCCCTTACCTTGGGTTTCAGAAACAAACCAAACCAGAAGTCTCCGAGCTCTGCGACAGCTATAGGGTTCCTTCCATGAGTTCTCTCCTTCCTCTATGCACTCTCTCACCTGGAGAGAATCGCTCACAAGCCAAGCAACCTGTTCTTCCAACTTTAACCACCTCTCTCACCTGGAGAGAGTGTTGTACAAACTTGCCAACAAGCCACACGCAGTCCATCACTGCATGGCCACAACAGCCAACAGGGAAAACAGGCACAGGCTTTCCAATAGGCTCAATAATAACAGGATGGTCTCACGGTTATGGCTTTGGGACAGAGATTCCACACATAGGCTCAATCTATTCAGACAGAGGATGTCTCGGCTTTTCAGAAATCAACACATACTTTTTCCCCACGGTTTCAAAATTGCACGCAGTCTCTTGCAGAGGTCGGACGAGTTCACGCTCAGGTTGTCGAGGGTCGAATGGTGGAGGAACCCCCAACACGCCTCATCTCAGCCATTTTATTTGCATGGGCTTGGGTTGACACTTGTCACCCATGAAACTACATGCATTCCATCAACATGCATTACCCTTTCCACATCTTTTCCCCTTGCCAGGAACTTAGGATAAAAACATATAATTCACATGTCTTTTGGAATAATATTAAAATATTATTCCCAAGGACTTAAGCCCCTAGGCTCAACACTTAGCCCCTCTTCCCACCTTCCGACCCCCTAATCCCTTGCCCACTTTGTGGAAGCTTAGTCCCTCGTCACTCATTCATCGTGGTCGGTCTGCACGCGGTGGTGTTTATATTTTTATTAATAATGTGCATAGATACATGTACAAAATCAGGCTCTTGGCCTTCAACACTTAGGCTCTTTGGCCTAATGATCACATAAGCCCACCAAATTATATAAACTTGGCTCACCAGCCTATAAGACATTTTTACAACTCATTTCGTAAACAAGATTTACAACTGGGCTGGCCTTGGGGACATTACAACTGGTTTTCCGGTACTTCTGGTACTTTGTGAAACTAGGGTTTCACTTTCCAGGAGATCCAGCCACTGAAAATGTGCATTGAGAGTGCTAAACTGATCCTTAGGGGAGGGCACACTTTTCTAGATGGTTTTGGGGCTAAAAAGCTTCACCATAAAAAAGCCCTAATTTTCATGTACGGTAACAGTGACGTTTTTCACTTGTGAAAGATTCTTCCTTTAGCTTGGCTCTGATACCATGTTAATGTTTAAGCCATTATTATAGATGTTTGCATTTCATTAGATAACAATAGCATAATCCAAGATCAGTGAGAAATACACAATCACAAGAGACACAACATTTATCCTAGGAAACCCTCTAGGGGAAGAAAACCCAGCAAAACTTCCTTAATATAGATAGTCAATACAATGCCAAGAGATCTCTTAAACAAATACAGAAAGTCCTCTCCCAGATATGTGCCACTCTCTCTCTCCTTCTTCTCTGGTAGCAGATCTGAACTTGTCTCTCATAATGAGCAAGTGAGTTGTGTCTAAGTGAGGTACTAGCCTCCTTTATTTATACAAGTCTGGCACGTGTGAAGTGTCTCTTCACTGGCAGGGCCGACTTCTCAAACTGGGTGGGTAAACCCACCTTTATTATATTTCTGGGTCTCTTTAATATCTACTGGGGCCGACTTCTTATTCTGCCTATTACAATTGTCTTTTGACCAATCCGCAAAAGGGGATTTGGTCCTATTACAATAACCGACATGATCAATCCACAATGGGAATTGATCTTATGAATAATATATCAATAATAATAAGAATACTCTTTGCAGTTACATTATTTCAACACTGATATATGCCTTTGTTTAGCAATTGTATTGTTGTCTCTATAGGACTGATACGTGCCTCTATTTAGCACTTGTATTGTTGCCTCTATAGGATTGATACGTGCCTCTTTTTACCACTTGTATTGTTGCCTCTATAGCTTCACCCTTACCCTGCATAACAACTGTAGAGAAGAGAGGGGTCAACCTCTTCTTATCAAGGAGTGAAGAGGAGAAGAGGAGAGGGTTGGAATTAGAGGTATGAAAGCATTCTTGACATAACTCAACTTCACACTTTAGTTCGAAAATAGAACTAGACTTGAGACTTCAGTTACAACTCGCCCTTGACTTGGCATGCATATGTACTAACTTAGCATGCACATGTCATGCATGAAACATGCAACAAGACATGCATGCAACATGCAACATGCGACAACTTGACAACTTTGACTTTGACCTAGACATGCAACTTTGACTTCTACAACTTGACTCTTTACAAGGCAATTTGAATTTCTCTTCATGGTGGATAATGTTACATGTGCCAACGCACTAGATCAATACATTTATACCATTTGCAATATTAGGAATATCGTTGTTTCTAGCCCATAGGAATTTTATATTCAACCTAATGTTTGCTAGATGCCTTGACTTTTGCTCATGGCTCACAATGCTTGACTAGGCTCATAGAGGTTGTACGTTCCCCCTGAATTTTACACTAGTTTGTCTATGCCCACAGAGGTTGTACGTTCCCCCTGAATTTTGCACTAGACTGTCTATGCTCACAAAGGTTGTACATTCCCCCTAACTTTTGCATTAGACTTATATAGCATCTCGTTCGTCTTGACTTTTGGTTTGACTCACAGATGTTGTAGGTTCCCCCTGGATTTTGTCAATGCCTCACAAGACTGCTTAATTCTCCAAATCTCCTTGGCTAGCCTCAAGGTGGCCCATATGGCCTCTCATTGGTGAATGATTGTCGATGCTGCCAAATTTAACACATTTGACCCTCCTCCAAGTCCACTACTTCCTTGGCAAGTGTGATTGCTTCAGAGTTCTTCTCCCTTGATATATGTGTGATGGAAATTCATACAAAACTGGTGGCATCTCCCCTATCCCTCTTACTCTCGCTCAATGGTGAATATCATTGACCTATAGTGTGCCTGACAACCATCCAATAACTAATAAAGAGTCCCCAAAGATCTCTATCTCTGTCATCTCACGTTCTCTTGCAAGCGAAATAAGTGTGGTTGTTGCCATCAGCTCTGCATGGTTGTTGCTTCCTCTTCCCAGGCCTACCTTCAAACTCATCTTTATATTATCCTATACTTGTAGCCATCCACCTGCATCAGTCCTCCTTGGGTTTCCCTTTGCTACCCTTTTGAATCTCCCTTGTGTTTTTCTCTCCCTTCTTGTAGGTGAGATGGGGGCACAAGATTTATTCTCTTTTGGATTTTCTGGGGTTGATCCAAGGCTTGCTTTAAGCCTTTGAAGACTCTTAAGGCATGCTTCTCTTCTCTTTGAAGATTTGCCTCATTTCTAAATAACTATATAGACCATAGAACATGAATGGGAAGGGATAAAACCTCCTCCAATTTTCCTGTAGACCAATGGATTAATGCTTCATCTAGGGATGTCCCTTCTCAGTTTCCCTTGTGTGTTGATAGGTTCTTGATTGTGCTTTAGATTTCCTTTGAGTAATGACAATGTAGCAACATGTGGGACACTGAATCAAAAGCCTCTTCACAAAGGGGGCATCTACCCAATCCTTCCCAATTGTCCTTTGGAGGTTACCCCATATGAGGATTGATTTGTTGAATGCTAGCCAGAAAAAAAGTTTGGATTTTGGCAGGGCCTTTATCTTCCATATTTTTTTCACCAACATTAGGTCTCTCTCCGATGAAGATATAAAAATATTTCTATAGGTTAATTTCACCAAAGAAGTTCTCGAGGAGGGATTGGCTCCCTAAAGAAGAGAGTCATTCCCTCCCTAAGTTCAATTCATGCTTTTATCAATTGTTCTCTAAAGGTGGTCCATTGAATTGATGCCTCCCATGTAAGACATAGGTCTCTATTGTTTAGACATGCTTGATCCAAAGATGTGTGTTGCACTGTTATTGTGAAGTTTGTTAAGAAGTGTAGATTAATGGTGTTGAGTTCTTCCTGGAGAGTTATGGGTAGCTTGTAGCTTAGCTCATTTCCTATCCACTCATCCTTTCCAATCTTAAGAGATTTCACATTTGCTATTTTGTAGAAGAGGAATAATCCCATGACATTGAATGCATTTGTCAGTTCCTTTAAGATGTTTGAGTCTCCCTTGGCAGGTTTGTTTGGGGTGTGTACCTATTCATCTAATGGTTTTGGGGATACATGCTTGTGGTATGTTGTATTGCACATTTTTCCATAGCCCCTGCTTTGTGATTATGTCCACCTACCTTTTTCTACTAAATATTTTGATAAGGGAAATATGCTCTTTATTCTGTAGCCTCCTAATTCCTTGGTTTTTGAGACCTCCTCCATCTGATTAGAGGTATGCCTCCTTGTTCTCTGTTTCCTTTACAAAGATACTTGAAGATGATTTGTCTCATGCCTCATAAGATTCTTTTGGGGATGTTGGCTAGTGATAAACAATTAACCAATATCAATGATGGAATGCTCTTGATGGGGATTATCCCACCCACCATTGATATTCTAGTAATTAATTCTAGCTTGAATTTTGTCCAAAATCCATGTCTAGTCCTTGTATCCATAACTCTTTGTCTTTAAGTCAAAAACCAGGTAGGTGATACTATCCTCAAATTTCTATACAGTAAAAGGAAGAAAACCTAGGATCATCTGTCATTGGGCTTGGTTGAATCTATTGAAATGAATGGAATATTTCCTCATGTTTATTTCCATTATGGTTATTGCTACCACACAAACCAACACCTTTGCTCAAAGTCCCAAAGATGGGTGCTAGCCTTGTGGAACTGGGAGGTTGGCCATTGTCACCTCACCAACTCACCTCTGCACTTTATGCTGAGGTAAATGGAATCCTAGTCAAGGGGAGCTTCACTATCGGTTACTAAGCTTAATGTGTGTAGTATATAGTGGGAGTATGAAGAGGCTTAGCAATAAAAATTAAATGGAGAAATGAAAATGGAATTTAGATGGTTGGGGAGTGGTGGATAAAAGGGAGATCAGTGCCTTTAAATCCTTGGGCAATGGGGTCATGTGAGTAATCCTAGAGGGTGGTTCTAAAGGAATATTAGGTGGTAGCATACAATCACTTGATATGAAAACTATGAGCCTAATTTTGTTATTTAATTTACAAGTGTGATGGTGGAGAGGGGTTATAAAATATCCACTACTCAAAACAAATTACAAAGGTGGCCCCTACCAAAGACTATCTACAAACACACCTAATCAAGTGATATAGAATGTGTAATGTTTTTATCTTGAAGGTAAAGGATACAAAAGCAAGATAAGAGGGAGGAAACCATAACCGTAACCCTTTCCAATTAAGATGAAGCACCTTTTCTTGGCCCTTGATGATCTTTTGTCATCCATACACCTACGAACAAATTCCCAATTGTAACATAGAGAACTAATAACCACACATAAAAAATTACCCATACATCACTCTATTACTTGGACAAAATAAAAACAAAGATAATCCAATAGCTTAAAGCTTCCTTTATTTACACCAAAAATTCTCCTCCAATCCAATCCATCTTGCAAATGGAGAGAGAAAACCTTTATATAGGTTTTAGCTCTAACTCCTCGTACAATAAAATATTATTTGCTTTCCCAAATCCACTTTTCTCTCCAAGGAATACAATAAAATGGAACTCTCACTAGCTTTCTTGCAAAAGATAGCAAGAAGTCAATTGAGATCCTCAACTCCCTCGAATAAAAATTCCAAGAAAAGAAAACAACATTTCTTTATCTAACTACAAAACCCAGTCAACTAATGAATAAGTTAGTTGTAGAAACTCTCCCAAAATAGAAAAAGGTAACAACCTCCTCCATAAAATGAATTCACCATGTCCACACAATCAATCCAATAGGCTATAATATGAGACGTTGGCCATACCAAGTCAAAATAAAAATGATGGTTGCATGTTATGGTTTCCATATGACAAATTCTTACTCGATCACGGTCAAGACACTTTTGACTAGAACAATGGCTCCACACATACCACATCATACCATATTATTTATGTTAAGAAAAGCCTGTATTCAAACGGCTAGGAGGGAGATCCACAGCTTAGGAATGGCAGCTTGTAAAACGAAGCTAGGAACGTTGGACACCACACTCACTTGATATCGTGACCATATCATATAAATTTTTATTCCACTTTGAAAAATATAGATGAACCTTAGTTGTACGACTAATTCAGATCCATCAATCAATTTTGGTCTACGTCCTCTATCAACGGATCAATGAAAATTAAAAGTGTCAATAACTGGATTTCGAGCCGTCTCCGCACCAAACAAATGGAACTACAACTCGATCTATGATTGGATATGGAACTACTAGTAGGAAATCTTACACAACCATTGACTATAGCTCTCAATCAGGAAAGGACACTGCCACGAACACTCAAACTAGGGAACATGTTGCAAGCTATGAATCTTTATTTGCAACTAAAGGATCTTAAATGGGTGCTTAATCAAGGTCGTTTGGCCATTTTTAGAATTGATTTGTCTCTTCAAGATATGCCAAGCAAGAAAATTACTAAAACGTTGTGAAAATATTAGCATTCAAACCACCACTTCTTACTACAATTCGTGATAGTCAATAAACCTTGTTGTCGTCCTTATACACACTTGCAAACGTGAGCTAAGTCCTGCTCACTTAGTGTGTCCTTGGAGGCACAATGCCTAGGTTCAAATCCCACGCTGTCACTTTGACTTGAACCTCTTCCGTCTAGGCTTACTCCTAGGGAGGCCAAGGGGGGTAGACCCTAGTTACTAGATGAGATTAAACATTGAATGCTAGGAGTTGGTTTTAATTAGTTTAAAGGTTAGGGGGGAAGATCTAGCCTATATAAAAAGGCAACAATGCAATGTGCAACAAATTAAATGAGAGGCAAACCTTTCCCTAGGGAAACTAAGACCAGTGCTTAAGGTTGGGCAAGGGGTCAACTATAGTTTGTGGGAGATTGATTACACAAGATTACAAAGATTACAAATGAATGAGACTAGAAACAATATTACAAGGTTAGATACAAATATATAACAACTAAATACAAAGTTACAAAATGAGATCTAGGAGATACAACTAAAAATAAGATACATGAAAGATGCAATTATTAACAAAGATACAACACTAACCCAACTACTTGATTTGTGCAGGAAAGAGGATACTCAAATGGAAATAAATTACCAACACATCAAGCCTAGCATGCTCAACAATAGAGTGTCTCCAAAGGATGCACAACTCTATTGTGACTACTTTCAATGGCAAACACAGATTACACAAAACCCAACAATGAAGTGCCTCCAAAGGATGCGCAACTTCAAGGAGGGCCAAACCAAAATACCCACACGACACTAAATGGAAAATGAAATGCTTAGAAGAAGCCTCCAAGGGCCAAAGGCGAATCTAAAAGATCACTTAGCTATTCATCCACACATCTAATGCTTGCATAAAAATGTAATGTAAAGTAAGAGCCTTGCAAGATTAAATGTCAACCACAAAGTGTAAGTGCCAAAGTGAAAGTCCCAATGGTTAAAGTGGATTAAGGATTGTTAAAATTATTAAGTTAAGGTTGAATCCTAACTAAGTGTCAACCTCAAGACTCCCCCCGCTTGTACCAAGTAGTTGTTGGGTGCTCAATAAGTGAGGCAAACACAAGGCCTCACCCTAGCTCCACAGGTCAACCCAAGGAAAGAAATACTCCTGGAAAGGACGTTGAGCGCTATGAGATCGTCCCCAACCTATCACCTTTCGTTGCTTCCTTTCAATCATCGTTTAAGTGGCAAAGTTGGGTCAATAATGAGTGCCCTATTAAGTCTAAGTAATTTTAGGCCTATGAACTAAGGTAAATTAAGTTAGTGAGTGTGTTGGGCAAGATGTTGCTTGCCAAAAATTAGGTGCTTGAACCAAAAACGAAATTAAATGCTTGCAAGTATTGAGACTGCTTTACCATAAGATGTAACTTGAAGTAGCATGAAAAAAAAATTGAAAATAGCTTGCAAGAATTAAAAGAATAAGTTGCCTTAAACCATTCACCACATGCCCATGATACTTGTAAAAATAAAAGATAAGTGCTTGTAAGAGATTATGAATTAAAGACAAGTACTTGAAAAATAAACCTTGCAAATGAAAGATATTAAAGCATAAGATAGGTCACTATGCCTCCATGGGCTAAGCTAGCATTAGTGTGTTTTACTTCTACTTCTAGTTAATTTTTTAAACCATTAAGCATATTAGAAGTAAAATACTAAACTAGCCATACGATTTTGGGGGTTGGCTAAGCCAAGCTCACTCCAAGGTGTAGGCAACAAATAAGAATTAAAAGCTTTGAAAAAAAAAATGAAATAAACAAACCACTTACAATGGCACAAAGTGGAGGCAAGCCTTCTTATTTTGTGCCAAAGAGGGTTGAGAAAGAATGAAGTAAAATGCTAAAGCAACCTAGACACACAACATTGTCCTAATGACAAGTGGGTAAAACAATGAAAAGAAAATTCCAGAAAATTAAAATGACTACCTAGCCTTACGATTTTGGGGTTGGCTAAGCCAAGCTCACACCAAGATGTAGGCACTAAATTAAATTACAAGCTATAGAAAATTATAGACAAGAATGCAAGCCTCTAGGGACTCCCTAGGGCTTGCTACAATGCTAGAATGATAAAAGGAGAGTTGGGTGTTGTTACCCAACCAAGAGAGGCCTTCCTTGTGTGTTTCAAGGCCAAATTTTGGCAGCACTTACCCTTGTACTGGTGAGGATCTGCAAAAAACAGCAAGCTATTGCTTGCTAGAAATGCTGCAAAACACACAAAAATGTCAGAAAATTTATGTTTTTACCGAGAAATTTTCTGCATAAAAATTTCAGCAAGTATAATAATTTATTGACCTATTCTAGAGTGTTAGCAAACCAAATTTTTGATATGATATGAACAGAAAATGAAAGTAGAAAATCTAAGAGGTTCAAAGTAGGCTATGAAGGCAAGCTTCTAGCTCAAAGCTAGCCTTGCAAACCCTTGAGATAACCTACAACTTATGAAACAAACTGTGAGATAAGAGAAAATATGAGTAAGATAGATAAATAACACAAACTAATTTGTAATATCTACTACTCTACTCACATAGATTAACAACTACACTATTGAAAAATCTACCCAAACAAATTACTTTGCTTGGGAAATCTACTCTATATCTCAAAGAAATGCTCCAAAAAGACACAATATCACCTCAAATGAATGAATGTACCAAGACAAATCTTTGATACACCAATGTCCTCCAAATCCTTTTCTATTAACAAAGTAGGAAGTTGCAGCAACTAGTTGCTACAAGTTCCTCTCCAAGAGTGAGAGCAAGAATGATTGAAGCAAGGTGGGAGAGATGAGGAGAGTGAGGAGAAAATTTGGTAGCATAACAATAGCACAAGAATGGTGAGGAAATGAGGGAGAGAGAGCCTTCATTTATACTTGAAAAGGCAAAGAGACCCCTCTTGGATGAAAGCCAAGTGTCAAAACCCAAGTCAAAGCGATCATCTCAAGGAGGGGTGCGCAACTTTAGGGTTTGAGGCATGGATAAATGAAGTGTGTTAAATTAAATATTAGTTTATAATGGTCAATTAGAAATTAGACTTAGGTATTAATAAAGTCGAAGTGACTTTAGGTTAATTTATTTTCTTTTAGATCAGATATTTGCTTTTAGGTTATATTTTCACTTTATCCCACATTCATAAAGTGGTTTGACTCTACTTGATTGTAACCTATATGAGAAAGCTATTTGCTCTCTTATTTCATTGATTGAATAAAGAAAGATAACCTTATTCAAGTTATTTTGGTTTCTGTGTGTGCTCGATTTATGTTACATGATATCAGAGCGAGGTTAGGGCCACGGAGTCTCGGAGCGCATGAAAACCCTAGGGACTACTGTCGGCAATGACAGATCGAGGGATCGTCAGCGTAGCACACTCAAGGAGCCAAAAGGGTTTCAGATCAGACAAAGCCAAGTTCATTTGATTTTTCGGTTTTAAAAGCCAAATTGCAAGTATTTTTCCATTATTTATCTGCTAAGTTCAGTGTTTTACGATCATCTATGGCTACATTGACTAGCATCATGTTGGAAGGCAACCAAAAGTTCTCTGGGAAGAACTGCAATACCTAGAAGCAATGCATGTTGGCCATTTTTGCGTACTGGTGCCTGTCAGATGTTGTTCTGGGCACAAGTCCTCGTCCCACGGTTGCAGGTAAAGACCAAGACAAGTTTGATGGCCAAGACAGAGAGGTCGTGATGTTGATCAAATTGTCTGTGACAGATGAGATGCTACCTGAGGTTCAGAATGGAAGACTGCTGCAGCGATCTGGAAATAGTTGAAAGAGACCCATGAGATTTCAGATAAGGGTCGAGCGTTCTTTTTAAAGAATATGTTGTTCTCGATCAAGATGAGTGAGGGTGCCTCTCTCCAAGAGCACTTACTCAGGATCAAGGACATCTGGGAGTAGTTGGAGGCCATTGGTCAGAAGATGGAACAAGAGGACATGGTGGTGATCACGTTGAACAGCTTGCCAGGGTCCTACGAGCACTTCATTGAGACCCTGAACATCACAGCGACAGAGGTTGACCTGAAGTTTGGAGAGCTATCCAATAAGCTCTTGCAACAGGACAGGTGGAAGAAGCAGTTTGGGAGCAGCAGTGACACAGAGGGTTCACAGCAGGCCTTTGCAGCCAAAGCTAAAGGCAAAGGAAAATGGACAAGGAAACCTACTCCAGACAATCATGAGGATGCCAGCAAAAGCCTGAAGACCATCACTTGTCATTACTATGGCAAGACTGGCCATATGAAGAAGCACTGTAGAAAGCGGTTGGCAGATTAGAAACACAACCACGGAGGGTCTTAGCAGAAGGCCCATGTCGCAGAGCACACGGAGGAGAAGGAGGCAACCTTCTATGCCTTTATGGCCTGTACACAAGCAGATCAGTCCAAGTCATCTGCTTGGTTTGTTGATTCAAGCGCATCAAGGCATTTCACCAATCGGAAATATTGGTTCACAAAGTTTACACCTAGTCCATCCAAAGACTCAGTGATCTTCGGTGGAGGCGAGGAGTATAATATAGTCGGCAAGGGGAATGTTCATATTTCCTTCGGAGGAAAGATGCTTATGTTTCTCAACGTCCACTATGTGCCAGGTATGGAGCTTAATATGCTCTCAATTAGTCAGATTATGAGGCACTCTCCTCACTTGGATGTCAACTTTAGCAATCACGAGTGCTATATCGTTGACAAGAATACCAAGAAGATCGTTGTTCTTGGTGTGGAGGACCATGGTCTGTTCAAATTGGTGGATATTGGGTAGGGCAGAGAGCATGCACTGGCAGCGAAGAGTGCATAAGACATCTGCACACTATGGCATCAGAGGTATGAGCACCTCAATTTTAACTACCTCTCTCAGTTGGCACGAGAGAAACTGGTAGATGGACTTCCAGACATTCAGCATAAGATTCAAGGAGTTTGTGGAGCTTGTCAGACAGGGAAGCAACATCGAGCGCCATTTGATGAAGGACAAGCTTGGAGAGTGCAGAGAGTCCTTCAGCTGGTTCATGTAGACATATGTGGACCAATGAACACGGCATCAATCACCAGTGCCAGGTATTTCCTTCTGTTTGTTGATGATTTCAGTAGGAAAATGTGGGTGTATTTTTTGAAGTTGAAGTCTGACGTGTTTAAAGAATTTCAAAACTTTAAAGAATTAGTCGAGAATGAGTCAGGTTGTCATATTACCTCTCTTAGATTTGATAATGGTGGAGAATTATGCTCCAAAGAATTCAATAATTTTTGTGCTAAACATGGGATCAAGAGACAATACACCACACCCTATACTCCACAACAGAATGGGGTGGTTGAAAGGAGAAACCGCACTATCACAGAGATGTCCAGATGTATGTTGCAGAATAGGTGTGTTCCTAACAGGTTTTGGGTAGAGGTAGTGTTCACAACAGTGTACTTGCCGAATAGATCTCCCACAATGGCGGTAAAGCAGAAGACTCTAGAGGAAGCATGGTCTGGAAGAAAGCCCAAAGTAAGTCACTTGAAGGTCTTTGGTTCTACTGCTTACACTTGGATTCCAGCTGCGAAACGAACCAAGTTATATCCGAAGAGTAAGAAGATGATGCTTACAGGGTACAGCGACACCCATAAAGCTTACAGATTAGTTGATGTTGACACTGATAAGGTGAGCTTTAGCAGAGATGTTGTTGTTGATGAGGAGGTTGGACCCTTCCATACTCCTCCC
>ML805853.1:16490-57612 GCA_009831015.1 Picea engelmannii
ATTGAAACTTGATAAATAGGGAGAAGATGGAGAGGTTGAGGGGGATGAGAGGTTGTGACATTTTTGGAAGAGATGATTCTTGTGATAGTTTCCTTTGAGCATTTGTGCTTTGCTGTTCTTGGGGTCACGGGCACGGAGGGCCACGAAACCGAAAGGTTTCTTGGAGCTAGGAAGCCGGCTAGGCTCCTAGTTGGCAGGGAGGATTCCGTTGTTTCACTCTGGGCAAGCGGGAAAAGAGTACTTGGAAGCGCCCAGGACTACAGTACAACCGGTGAGCTTCGACAAGCTAAGGAGGAGGTATTTTTCAGTGATATTTTGTTATTGATGTTTTGAGTATACTTATGTTTTAAGTTCTTAAATCTTAAAGTTAGCCTACTACTTATTTCATCATGTTATTAGATTTATCATTGAGCGAATGTAGAATAATTGTGTAAATGAAAATGAAATGAAATTATGTTAAAGAAAATTTTTTATTGTGTATGTTTAATGGAAGATTAATAGTTTAACATCATGTTTGGGTGTTACAAAAGCTACAATGATCAAGAACTACGAGATGTTAATGAAGGAACTATTGAAAAAAAAAATAGAAATACAATTAGAATTACTTCTACAAATTGTAAAAGATACAAACAATACCAAGCTAAGAAGAGATACCTACCTCATTAGACAAGGTATTGGTCTAAGAATGCAGTAGACGCTCAAACAATCAACACAACATCAATTGAATACAAAGAAAAAGGAAATTATATTGTTGAACTTCTGAGTATTACAATACAACTGAATATTATTGTCAAGATAATATCCTCTCTCAAGCTCAAGGGAGGTTGATCTTTTATACAATACATATGATGTCTAAATAAAAAAAAGAGATTGATGGACAACCATGAGAATCTGGCTATTCATCTGTTTACATCGATATCGCTGAATTTAGAAAATAATGGGCATATGTTGACTCGAGTCAACTGAGTGAGAAGAATTGTTTCCCTTCTTGGTTATCCATGTGCCCTTCGCCACTTTCCCATGTGAGGAGTGATCTCTTACTAGTGACTTTAACTATGACTATTGTGTTGGAAAAATATTTCTCGGAGTTGCAACAATAACAGCGAGAGTTGCATTTGGAATTGCAAAAACTATATGCTTGGTAGAGGAGTTGCAACACTTGTGGAGGAATTGAAACTCCTTCAAGGACTTGCAGTCATTGTAATTTCTCCTTTATAGCAATATTAGTGTATAAAGATGACAATTTTCCTAAGAAATGTATAAGAATGGAATAAAAATGGCATATGGGTGAAGAAACATACCCTAGTGGAAAGTGAGACAAACTGGATGAAAAAGGTATCAAGAGAGAATGAACAATGGAAAAATGGTAAGGAAAAAGGTATTGGATGGGTGTTTAAATCATGCTAAATTAGGCACCCGTTAGTTTTTCTCCTTCAAACAAGTCATCTTGGAATTTTTTTTCTATAATGTTTTTGGGTGAAGTTTCAAATTGTGAAATTTTCATGATCTAGAGGAGACATAGAGAAGTACTTAGGAGAAGTCTTATGGTTTTGAATCATAACATTCATAACTTATCTATATATACCACTATTGCCTAATTTTGATGGAAATTCTCAACTTAGTAATGTTAATTTGGTCCTTCTAGAGGATCTTTACAGGCATTTACATGTATCTACACAAGACTAAATATTGTTGGCCCACTAAGATAAACACAGGGAATCCTTAAGATTGAACCATAGAAATAGGAATCACAAGACAATAATTTGATTAAAGTAGCTAATAAATCATCCTAGAAAAATATGTTGGCAATGTCCTATGGAGATAAATCCAAGGGAGTAGACAACTTGTCGAATCAATTGATGATTTTTTACTTGTATCAAGTTATAGCTTGCTTGTCTAGACAATTCAAGGACACTTGTTGGCCCTTGACCAAGTTTTGAGGAACACTTGGTTGTAATTGACCGTTTTTGGGACTTCGACAGCATGTCGAAGACAAAGCGGAAATGCAGAAGCTAGGTCCACTTTTGGGCCCCTTTTAGGGTTTTGGGTTAATGTAATGGGAAAGGGATGTTGGCCCATGGGTTTACCCACGCTTAGGCCCACTTTTGTAATGTATAAATAGAAGGATAGGCAATGTAAGAAAGAGTAAATGTGATTGCTTAATGTTATAGGTAGTGCATCTATGTGATGTTCAATAAGTGCTTTGTGCGAACTATGTAAGGCTTGCAAGGCTAAGTGCAAGTTACTGTGAGGTTGCTATAGAAAGCTAAGTGTTGTAGCGCAAGGAAGAAGGATCTAGCGAGCTGCGTAGATCTTTTTTCCTATGCGGAGAAGGGTTTTGGAGGCTTTGTGCTTGTAACAGATTGAAAATGATAATAAAGAAGAAGATCTTATGGACGTAGCGCCAGGGTGGGGGTGAACCACATAAATCTGTGTATTATGCTATGTGTTTTGATTCAATGTGTTTATCTTTGCTTATTATATGTGCTTTGATATATCCACTTATGCTCTGTGCTTCTTAGATATATATGATTGTTAGATCTGATGTGTATGAGGGTTCTTAGTGTTGATCTTCTAGATCTGATCTCAGTTACTATGGTTAAGTGCTCAAATACTGTAGATCTGAGTGTACACTGTGAAGCTCTGTGTTGTCTGTGAAGTGTAATAAGGGTTGAATATTGATGAATGATCAATGCTAGGTTCTCTGTAAATGATATAGTCACATATTTGTGTCCCAACTAAGGTTGCAGACACCTGAGTCTTGCAACCACCCTTGCCTCTACCTCAAGTGAGACTTCATCTGCTTCGCAGGTGTTGCCGAAAGGGCCGGTAGTTAGGGATTTTTTGGTGCGCTCTTGAGCATTGAACCCTGGGTCTCCCCCTGTGCCAACAAATGGTTCTATTTCCGAGACTAAAACTGTGACTGCTGGGAACTTAGGAAGAAGAAACTTTGTGCAAAAGAAATCTCTATGCGTAGATCTATTGCCCTAGTGCACAAATTTGTACCCGACCTATGAAGCTTGGTGCCAGGAATAAGGTTAGATCTGAAGAAAGGAAGATCAGATATGAAGAAAAGAAGCGAGATCTGAACACTTTGTGCTCTAAGAAAAGTAAAAGTGGAAATTTCTGAAGAAAGAGGTTAGATCTGCATAAAAGAGGTCAAATTTGTAAGCTTTGTGCTCTAATAAAGGTAAGAACGGTTAAAAGTTTTTAGATATGAAATCTTTGTGTTCTGTAGAAGTAACATAAGTGAATTTTTTTTGTTTTTAGAGCATGGATCTAGATATGTTTGATAGATTCTATCCTCGCTTAAAACCTAGGGCATTAATAGATGAAAGAAAGGTTGATATGAATAGATCTGATAATTATAATGATAGATATGTTATACCTATGCATAGAAAGAATGTCTAGACTAACAAATGGATGCAGGATCCTAGAAAGAATTTTTTGCAGGTTACCTATCACGATTCTAGTGCGTAGTACAGAAGAAGTTGGGGATCATTTAAGAGAAAGAGAGGATTGACCCTATGTTACAGTTGCAGAAAACCAGGCCATCTAGCTAAGGAATGCCCTGGTGGAAAACCCAGTTGTCTCTGTTGCAAATATTTGGACCATGAAGTATTGGATTTCCCTAGAATGATTGTTAATCTTGAAAGAATGAATTTGCATGAATAAAACCCTAGGACAGGCCCAAAAATAGCAGAACCCCGGAAATAATCAAATAAAGTATTAATACATATAAAAAAAAACCTGAAGGAACATAAAGATGTCTCATTACCAGAGATCTTCAAAGAAAAGGAGCAAGTTGAAGCAAGACTAGGGGACTTCGACATTAACTTTATTCTTGATGAAAAAACACAAGTGAACATTATGCCAAAAACTTGGGAAGCTATAGGGAAGCCTGTCATGATTCCTTCATTGAGAGGAATAGTACTATTCATAGGAAAACTAATGATGTTATGTGGAAAACTCACTCAGATACCTATGACAGCTAATGGAACTTCGACAGAAGAATATTTTGAGATTATCAAATTCATTGAGGACAGTGCCCCATTTACTATGCTACTCAAAAACCTTGGATTAAAATAGATCAACCCAAAAAGAAAGAAGAAGAAGAGGTTTTAGAACAACAGAAACAAGAGTTAAAAGATTTCATGACTAAAAGGATCGCATAGTTGATAGAAGAATAGGAGAACCGCTCGAAGTCATCTGACACTAGAAGACCAGATATCAAGGCCAAAGCTATGAAAAAGGCTAAAATGTATACCCAAGACAAAGAAGAAGTGATATACCTAAACCCTAGGAGAGAATCCCACCAGCATAAAGTGACTATGTCCAAGGAAAATAAGAATCAACATGGGAAGAGAATCACCTAGACAAAGCTCACTGGAAAGAAGGCTAGAAATCTAAGTAAGAAGAAGGCTAAGATTGAAAAATTATAGAAGATCCCAGAGGTTACCTCACAGCAAGACACTTTGCAGAATTGGAGTTTCGTCGGGATATCAGAACAACGACATATGACACTTCGCCGAGGCGAAGTAATATAGTCGTTGGAATCCAATATAACCGTTCAACTGTCGCTTTGAATGGGTCGGAAAGAATTTATGGCTTGCCACTAGACCGTTATACCACGCCATAACGAATAGAACATTAGTTAATGCAGCCTCATACCCGTTGCAGGCAGACCGTTGCTAAGTTTCCCTACTTATTTCGTCACGCCATGCACCAAGAATACTTTTTGGTAAGTGAGAATTTGAGCTTGAAATCTGAGATTAATTCACTCTATGATCATTGCCTTGTTCCCATACCATTCACTGTAGTCCCTGAATTCATTTTCACACCCGAGCTAGTTGACCTGAGCTTGTATGTTGGACAAGCTCAATGTTGTTGAGAAAGTAGTTGAAGAAGTTTTGATTGACTTAATGACTGAGAGATTCATGTCGGAGCGAGGATTATCTACAGGAGTCCAAGCATTGTCAACGAGAGGACTCTAGGACTCCCCTTCCACTGCTCACGCCGGTCCATCCTGGCGAACCGATGAGAAACAAACCAAGCACAGGGATGACATCACAAATGCCAAGCTTATCCCACGCATTCTACCTACTTACTTACCACCTCTAAGCATTGCCATCAACCATGACAATGTACCTCGAGACTTCGAGTACACTTTGATCATTGTGTACCTTCCGAAAGGGGTGCGTGTAGTTCGTGCTAATCAAGATAAGCTCGTAGCACTGAAATTTAGTGATTTTAACCTTGGAGATCTAAAGTTTGTAGCATGTTATTCCCACATAAGTACTTAACTAGGACCAAAGGCAAGAATTCTAAGACTGTCCCGTAGTCATGGACCTAGAACCTTCGCACAGTCCACACTGCTTAATGTAATGAATATCTCGCACTTCGGCAGACACCAGGAAGTCAACGCATGTGTCAAGTTGTTGTTGTCCTGCTACCACAGAGGATACTTATGGTTAGACTGCTGCATCACTGTGGATCCGACCTTGATTAATCAAGTCATAGGACTTAGTATGCAGGGCTCTGACCCACAAGATTTTTACCTTGGAAAGACCTCAGACCAAGCACTAGTGCAAAAGATAAAAGAAACTTATGGAGATGTCAAGAAAGGCATGCGATGCTACAAGGTAGCCTCTATATAAAGTGGTGCAGTGCGCCTTGCCTGTCAGTTGATCGCAGGCAAGCTAGTTCGCAAGAACAGACCAACACAAGTGATTGGATTCGTAGTTGAACTCGCAGGGAAGTGCGTCGAGGGACTATAGATGAACTGGGTTCAATACCTTGTAAACCAGCTAGATCTTGATTGTAGAGAAGCGCAAGACCAAGGGTATGAGTTCCACTTTAGTTGGTTGCTCATACTAATCGCTTTCATCGCCTGGGAGATACCAGAAGGTGCCACTTTTTCGAAGATTAAACCCTTCGAACCATTCGCCGCGAAGTTCTGTACGCTATGGTACTCCAGCGACATGAACAAGCAGTGGCAGTCCAATGTCATCTTCCACACCTATTACAACCAATTGAAGAATTCAATCCAGTCTACACCGCGCCTCACCCCAAACACACCTCATAGGTTTAGACCTTTGATAAAATTTAGCGTGGACCACCACTTCACCTATATCATAGTGTGCGTTGATGAGCACAAACAACAGCTCCAGTCATACTACAAGTTGACAAAAGAAGACTTGGAGCAGATTACCAAGGAATGGTCGACGAACATCCTTGTTGCAGCGGACCCCGCAGAAATGTCCAACATGGATAGCCCTAAAGCTATGCTAGATACACCTGGACCAAGCAAGACTAAGAAGGATGATAAAGTTCAAGATGTCGATAATACATCCATGAAGACTACTTCAATCTCACCTGCGCAGGGAGGTGATGGTGAAGAACTAGGTGGCACAGAAGTTGAGAAAAATAAAGGCGAGGTTACTCCGCCTAGAGAGGAGGAGGATCCTTCTAATAAAAGGAAGATTACCCCACCAAATCCCTCATCGCAAAAGAAAACTAAGGCCACACGGACTACGTTTAAGACTACTCTCACACCGGACGATTTTGATTTCTTAGTCGCTGCTCTGAATGATGCTTCACTAGAGATTGCAAAAAAGAAAGAAGCGAAGCAGGAAGAGGTATTCAGTCGAATCAAGGGTGAACTTCAAGAAGTGCAATAGGCACTCTAGTCCAGCCGAGAAGTTTCTACTACACCCTTGACAATCGGAACAGCAGGAACAAGCGATGAGCCCACCCAATTACACCAGATCGTTGATAAAGTTGAAGCTCACCTTCAACCAGCTCAATAAGGCACAATGCAAGCCACCCAGTCTTTGACACAAGTACAAAGCGCACTTGTAGAAAAACAAAGTAAGGCAAAACAAGAAAATATTTCCCTGCAAGCGAAGTGGGATGAGGAAAAAGCATAGTTACAACAGAGCAAGGACCAGTTGCTAGCAGAGAAACTTGAAGTACAGGAAAGGGTTCACAAAGCACTTCGCTTTGTGACAGTAATAGAAGTGAAGATTGAAGAACGTGTCCCACAGCAGGTGGCACAACTTGGATAATTAATCCAGCAACTTCAACAGCGCATCGCAGATCTAAAACTTTTTACCATGCCCGAGACTCCTCAAGAAGTAAGAGACCTAAGGGAGGCAACTGCCCGCAGCGCAGTTGGCCGATTAAAAACCCTTTCCTTGGAATGCAAGCAACTGAGTGCTAGAAGCACCCAGACTTATGAGAACCTCACAGAGAACCCAGAGTTGCAGGCATTGGAGGCACACCTCCAAGAAGCAAAGTAGCACGCAGATACGCTACAGGCGTAGTTGAAGGCTGTGATCCCAATCAAAAGAATGAAGAGATTTCCAAAACAATTCACTGCCCAACAACAGGTACACAAGCTGCAAGGTAAAGTGATGGAAGTCTCCCAACGACTTCAACTAATCCAGGAAAAGGCATGCCAATTGTTCACTGAAGTTGAAAGCCAGGAAGTCGAGCTTGAACAGGTTGTCATCACTGCGGAACAACTCCTGGAAGGGCCAGTAAACGACGCAGTGATCCAAGAGTTCACTGAGAAAGAGGTTGTTGCACTACAGCAGGTCGAAGCAGCTCGATCCAAGCTCGAGGCACTCGAGGTGGAATTGATCAAACCAGAGTGACTCAGGACAAGTCACAGGTGAGTGTTGGGGGCCTGTTGGCCCTTGACCAAGTTTTGAGGAACACTTGGTCATAATTGACCATTTTTTTGACTTTGACAGCCTATCAAAGATAAAACGCAAAGCGAAGCGAAAAATGCGGAAGCTAGGTCCACTTTTGGGCCCCTTTTAGGGTTTTGGGTTAATGTAATGGGAAAGGGATGCCGCCCTGTGGGTTTACCCACGCTTAGGCCCACTTTTGTAATGTATAAATAGAAGGATAAGCAATGTAAGAAAGAGCAGATGTGATTGCTTAGTGCTATTGGTAGTGCATCTATGTGATGTTGAATAAGTGTTCTGTGTGAACTATGTAAGGCTAAGTGCAAGCTACCGTGAGGTTGCTATAGAAAGCTAAGTGTTGCAGTGCAAGGAAGAAGGATCTAGTGAGTTGTGCAGATCTTTTGTCCTATGTCAAGAAGGGTTTTGGAGGCTTTGTGCTTGTAATAGATTGAAGACGATAATAAATAAATCTGTGGACGTAGCCCCAAGGGGGGGGTGAACCATGTAAATCTATGTATTATGCTTTGTGCTTTGATTCAATGTGTTTATCTTTGCTTATGCTATGTTCTTTGATATATCCACTTATGCTCTGTGCTTCTTAGATATATATGATTGTTAGATCTAATGTGTATGAGGGTGTTTAGTGTTGATCTTTTGGATCTGATCCGGGTTACTATGGTTAAGTGTTGAAATACTGTAGATCTAAGTGTACACTGTGAAGCTCTGTGCTATCTACGAAGTGTAATAAGGGTTGAATATTAATGAATGATCGATGCTAAGTGATCTGTAAATGATATAGTCACAGATCTGTGTCCCAGTTAAGGTTGCAGACACCTAAGTCTTGCAACCACCCCTACCTCTACCTCGGGTGAGACTTCATTTTCTTTGCAGGTGTTGTCGAAAGGGGTGGTAGTTAGGGCTTTGTTGGTGCGCTCTTGAGCAATGAACCCTGGGTTTGTCCCTGTGCCAACAACACTTTCCCTAAATGGTCCCATGGGAAAAAAATGATTACTTTGACTCAAAATGCCACACCATTAGTTAAAGAAAGTGAGTTTCATTGGGGCCATCCTCATGTAATCATTGATGTTGAATGTGTAATATCTCATGATTTGGAATAGAAATCCAAATATGATGCTTTAACATGTCTGTAAACCAATTCATCCAAAATCATTTCCTCTCCATGCTTGCATGGTAGAGGAATCATGGAGAAGGGAACCATTGGCACTATTCTATGGATACTTCACTAGCATAAATAGCTTGTGGATTTGATTCATCTTTCTCAAGTTGTTTTGAGTTGTAGATTGCTTTCTTAGATAATTCAGGGACAATTTCATAAATGGTCCCAAGGCAGAAAATGCAAATTGTGAATGAGAACAATATGCTATAAATTGTAGAAAGTGAGTTTTATTGGGGCTTTCATCCCCTATTGTCACCAAGGTTGGGTGTATAAGATCTCATGATTTGACACCTAGATCCAAATCCAATGCTTTAACATAGTGAAAATGATTTCATTCAATATTTTATGTTTCAAGTTGTAGTTTGTTTGCCTATACAATTCAAGGACACTTGCCCTAAATGGTTCTGAGGGAAAAAATTGTTAACCGTGACTTAGAACACTATGTCATCTCTCACAAGAAGTGAATTTCATTGGGACCATTGTCCTAATGTAATCTCTAAGGCTTGAACACATGAGATCTCATGATTTGACCATCAAATACAAATCTAGTGCTTTAACACGTGTGGAAAAGGCCTCATCCAAAATCATTTCTTATGCAAGATTATATGGGTAAGGACTCGTAGAGAAGGGCATTGTTGGCACTATCCTATGGAGATGATCCAAAATCATGACTCATCAAACTAACTCAACATTATTGAGTTTTTTCAAGTTGTAGATCTCTCACCTAGACATTTTAAGGACATTTTCCCTAGATGGTCTCGAGGGAAGAAAATGTAAACTATGCCTTGGAATGACATATCATCAGTTGTTGCAAGTGAGTCTCATCAGATCCATTAGCAAGGTTGAAAACACAAGATCCCTTATTTGACCCTCATATCCAAATATTGTGCTTTAACACATGTGCAAATGACCTTGTCCAAAAGTGTTTCTTTTCCATGCTTATATGGCCAAGGAATCATAAAGAAGGGCATCATTGGCACTATCCCATGGAAAGGAATCCAATGGAACAAATACCCTATCAAACTAACTCATTGTTCTTGAGTTGTTTCAAGTTGTATATCACCTTCCTAGATAATTGAGAGACAAGTGTCATAAATGGTCCCATGGGAAGAATGTGCAAATTGTGACTTAGAACATCATGACATCAATTGAAGCAAACTAGTTTCATTGGGACCATCATCCCTATGCAATCATTAAGGTTGAAAATGTGAGATCTCATGATTTGACCCCAAAATCCAAGTATAGTGCTTTAACACATGTGCAAACAACCTCATCCTTTTTTTGTCATTAAGGTTGAAAATGTGAGATCTCATGATTTGACCCCAAAATCCAAGTATAGTGCTTTAACACATGTGCAAACAACCTCATCCTTTTTTTGTCATTGAGTTTGAAGGGGTGAGATCTCATGATTTAACCCTTGAATCCAAATCCAGTGGTTGAACACATGTTCAAACAACATCAATCAGAATATTTTTTTTTTTCATGCTTTTATGGCTAGGGACTCACTAAGAAGAGTATTGTTGATATTATCCCATGGAGGAAAAATTAACACAATAGACAACATGTTAGACTAACTTATTTTTCTTGATTTGTTTCAAATTGTAAGCCATTTGTCCCAACAACTTAGGGACACTTACCCCAGATGGTCATGTGGGAAAAAAATGTAAATCATGGCCCATAATGGCATGCCAACAATTGTAGCAATTGAGCTTTATTAGGGTTGTCATCCCATGTAGTCACCAAGGTTGAGATCTTAATATTTGAACTTGAATTCAAATTCATGAGTTGGGATTTATGACATTTCTAGTAATAAGTACTGCATTTAGAGTTTTATCCATAGAGCCTTGTGTTCTTGATAATTGCAATTAGTTATAGCCCTTCATGAAAAGAAAATTATGTAGATTTAACACAACTTACACTATTAAAGTAGGTAAAAGATACAATATTGATTACCTACACATAAAATTAGTTGAGTTTCTTCAATGATTGTGCCATAAGCACAACCACATTATAAAAGTCGTTGAATACGTCGATAGATGCCATAATAAATTATAGAATAAAAAATATTGATCAATATCTGAAATGTTACTTAGATGCATGAGTTGCAAAAGAATATTGGTGGTTGGTCCACTAAAGGAGACCATATCCTAACGCTCATGGTATCACTTCATCTAACATCCTTATATAAATGTTCAAAACCGGTTCAAAACCGGCGGGGGGTAGGGATGCTCATATTGGCCCGTTGTAACAAGGCTGGAAGGGTAGACGACTCCCTGGGATAGAGGTTCACTTCGACGGACCTCGGGACGTCTCGGCCCCTGCTGAGTCACAAGTTATTAGTATATCTAGCTTGCGGGCTATTGAATATACTCTTGAAAAATTGTTGTTCCCGTGGTCCCAAAAAAAAAAAAAAAACTTTATATAAATGTTCGAGGCGTTCGATGTTGTGCTATTGTATGAATATGATCAACGTAATGAGGGGCAGTTCCGTAGGAAATCATAGGATCTGTTGTCGCTTCTACTAAAAGCAGTTGCTTCAAAACTTCGTATGTTGCTTATTTAGTTTAATTAAAAAATCAATAATAGAAATTACAAGAACTATCACAATCATCATATCTCTTTAAACGGGTGGCCAGTTATAGAACTTTACCCAAGTTTACCCAAATGTAGAATAATACGTAGGGAGATAGACTTTAAATAGTCTTCCCAAACAACAAAACTTTTAAGTGCAGACCACTTAAGCCAGCTAAGACTTAGGTTCGGCGGTGACTCATCACCTACAGACCACGTAAGCCAGCTAAGAGTTGGGTTCGGTGGTGACTCATCACCGACACAAGCCTAAGTTGTGGAGGTGGATGCGCACGCGACGCGGAATATATCTGTAAGCAATACCATGTTTAGGTCCGACACAACATTCCACACGCCCCGTGATGGATAACACGTGTTCATATGCACAGTCAGCAGATTCGCCCAATCTAATCTCTACAGATTCGTAGGATACGTTGAGTACGTGGCAAGACGTCCACACGCGAAAGTTAAAACAACGGGTAACAAAACCAGGAGGCGAATTACACCCACAGATTAAGCCAGCAAGACATGACGAGGCCGAGGATGAGCCTCGCTCGCCCACCGGTTTACCTCCTCCCCGCATATATATATATATATATATATATGCCCAGCAATACTTCCATGTATATCGATTTTCTGGGCTTCTTTTCCTTGTTTGCGAAACTGTGAATACAGTAGCTGAATTCTGCAATTCGTGTTTGTGAAGCCCTGCGATTCGAACAGTTGACCTGGTTCATGGCTCCCACGGCGTCGATGTTGTCTGTGTTGTATGTGGGTCGAAGGAGCCCCGAGGGATTTGTCACGACCTCGGCCTCCTCCATTTCCATTACCTCAGAAGAAGGAAAGGAAGTCCCCAAATCCGAAGCAATCGGTCAATCTTCGCGGCGGTACATGCAGGCAGGATTCCGTTTTTCACCTCACAAAAGTTCCGATTATACTGAAATGAGTGAAGCGGAAAAGCAATTTGAGAAGACGGTATTTCTCAGCGGCTGGTCCTTGTAATCATAAGTTTTTCTGTGTAGAATTAATGGTGTACTGTCGAACTTTGGTTGGGTGCAGAAGTGGCACATGGTGACTGTAAGATTTAGGCAGACAAGATGAGAGAATTATGTCGCTTTGTTGTGCCAATTTAGCGATTTTTATAATTCGAGATGGCGTTACTGTATTTGGGCATTTATTGTTTGTAAATTTTTTCTGAGAAAGTACATTCAAAATTTACCGCAGTCGGTTCTCTTTTATGGCCAGAAGATCCATTTTGTTTTCCGTCCAATGGTCGGATAATTAATAAGTTTTTGTTTTTCTGATAGGTGTTTAACTATGGGATTGCATTATCTATCTGTACAATTATTAATTACAGAAATGAAATAGCTATCTACTCAGCTTTGGCAATCTTTTTCTGTGATTATTTACGTGATAAATCTTTTTCGGTGAATATTTAAATAATAAATATTTAGAAGATAGCAACCTGGCTACACGGATTAAACCCTGGTTAGTGGATAATCCATCGATGTCATAAAAATGCCTTCCAACTTTGCGGCTAAGTCGTTGCGTTAGCCAACAAAGTAGGAAGCAACCTTGATTGTGAACCACAACATGAAATAGGTAGACTGCAAATCTATGTGTAGAGGGGTATCTTATGTCACACACCCATTACGACAACTAAATTTATTTTTGTTTTTTCTTCGAGGGATAGAATCTCTGAATTTCTACAGGGCCTAGCGCAGACCATTCCTTCCCTTATCCTCCTTCAAGTGACCATAACCTGGCTTTAGCACAAACGTCTTTCGCAACTCACGAGTTGGAGAGTCAAGGCTCTCGACACCTCTTTCTCCAAACACCGATACCCAAAATGCGATACGGGTATGGCTCCCTCCTCACTAGCGCCTGCTACATATAACCGTAGGCTAAGCTAAACACTAGTACTACTCGCAACTCGCGACTTCGCAAGTTGGAGTGTTGAGCCCTCGTACTCCTCCTTTGTGAATCCATGAAATGAGAAAGGTCAACAATGGGTTGACTCTTTCCCAGGTGACATGTGTCCACCACCTGTCAACCATGCGGTCCCCACCTAACCGATTTGCCACGTGTTTGCACGAGCCCTCGATGCTCGGCACTTCACGACTTCTGCAGTCGAAAAGAAATTCTTTCAACCTTTGAACCCTCGATACGTGATACCACGCAGAGTTTCTGATCCAACGATTCTCCCGTGGCTTGAATCCAACGGTCTGGATCCTTTTGTGATTTCGCATATCGCGAGTCCTTAAAACCTTGCCCGTTGACTCCTTCGAGTCGTGAGTAAGCGAAACGTTGAGCTTTCGCCACGTGCCCTCCTTGATGGATGACTACGATCAAATCGCGACTTCGCACATCGTTAGTTCGAACAGTATGTTCTTTGACCTTCTTGCTCTACGAATCAGCAAAATGTTGAGCTCTCACCACGCGTCCTCTACAATGGACAGCTTGATTTCCTCTTCGAAGAGTTCAGGATTTCGTGACTCACACGTTGTAAGGTTCTTCCTTCGAACCCTCAACTCCCGAAACGTCGAAATCTCCCTCTAGACGATCAACGGTCTGGACCACTCCTGGGTCAACGACCACGATCACATCGTTATTTCGCGTATCATGAGTTGGTGTAGTCTTTCCCTTTGACCACTCTCAATCGCGAGTCAGTGAAATGTTGCCCGACTGCCACGCGTCTCTCCTTTGGTTCTTCCATCGGTCGACACGTGTCCAACTTGATATCTGACGATCTAACTTCCCGTCAGGATTTCGTGTATCGCGCATTCAAAGGGATCTCTACCTCTGTTTCCTCGAATGTCGAAATCCTCCTTTGGGCACGAAGCGTTAAGGTTATTGTTACTTCTGTAGATCTGACGGTTGTCCATCCTCGTCTCTGCGTTCCTCCAATATCGATCGTTTTTCCTCTGGAGCCTTCGCTACTTCCAGTGCTTGAATAATTTTGGTCTCCAAAGGTTTCAAACCTTTGTCCCTTCCTCTGCAATCCACCTTGGTTTAAGGAATACTCTGCAAGTGTTATCCCTCCTGAGCTTCGTTAGCTATGAAGGATTGACGAGCCTTGCGCTCTTCTTCTAGGCTTAACAGGCTTCATCCTCCAAGGGACTCAAAACGATTAGGAAGGTTTACATGCGTATATGAAACTGTGTTCATGGTCGATGAACACACAGTTCATGACTTGGGCTTATGCCACCACAGGACACAAGTATTTACGAGTATAAAACATATCCTAACCATATGATTTCTTACTGGCCTAATTATACAACCAAGCAATGATAAAAGGAATACAGTATATCCATTAAGAAGTCATGCACAATTCCTGCAACATACACAGTATAGCCAATTCATACACAGTTACAGATAAATTACACAGGGCAGGAGATCACTTATCTATTACAGGTTGCCGCCAACCAACCAACTGTGGGTGTTCGCCCTTCCACCCGGCCATAGGCATAGAGGCATTCATTCTTAGCACTCTGGCCACCCCCGTGCTGAGCTATGATATCACCAGAGAATTCTCACACTTCTCGAGGGTTCTTCCTCTGTTTCTTCTTCTATTTGGGTCATGTTCTTTGTAACTCAGAGCTTTCTCTCTCTCGGTTATGGCCTCAGCGAGGTTTCTCAGATGCTCCTCGGCATCAAGCTCGTGGCCTTTAGTTCATGACTCATTGGAGAGCTCTGTGCATCTCCCTTGCGATCTTACGCTCTTTTTTTGTCCGGTGTCTCCTCTCCCGTGTGTGTCCCTCTTACCTTGGAAGGTTTTCCGACCTATCATGTTCCTTTTGTCAGAAGGAAGCTCAGGTCTGCAGGTCCCTGTGGTACTTTGGGCTGACAACCCATGTTTCCATTCATGGGGGTGGTTGGTAATTCAACCATCGGTTATTTCTTTATCAACTGATTTCTCTCCTTGGGATCCGAAGGAGGTTGTCATCTTCATCAAGGGAAATTTGGGGTTATTTGTCATAATGAACCCTTTCTTATAGTTTTCACATTCTTCCTCTAGTGATATCATGGCCAGTACTTTCAAGGCTTCACCCCCACAGTCAGTGATTGGCAACTCAAATAATAATACATTTGCATTGTCCTCATGCATTAGCATGGTAATTCCTATTTTATGATTAATTACAAATTGGGGGAAATAGGGTGTTACATCTTATTCCACAAACAAGGGGTTTCATACATCAATTTAATGTCTTGTTTGGTAGTCATCTTAGCCATCTTAAAATTGAAATTGGTAGAGGGAAAATCTATGTGTAGAGGGGTATCTTATCCCACAAACAAGAAGTTTCATACACTAATTTAATGTCTTGTTTGGTAGCCATCTTAAAATTAGATTATTAGTAGTAGTAAAAGTCTTAAAATTACATTATTAATAGTAGTAAAAGTATAGTTGATAACAATTTTATGAGTTTTTTTCATAAAGATAGTATTTTGTCATATTGCTATATCACACTCACTAGCACTAGGCTTTGTTATGTAAACTTTAATTGTTTAAATTTTGATGGGTGTAGATTTTTTGTAATGGGTGTAAAGTTATTGTGTGCACAGGTAAGGTGTTTAAAGGGGCATTGCACATATCTTGATGATGATGCATTTTTTAATCAAAATTGTCATTATCAAGTCAAAAGTTGTAGCTTTACTTCGTCCCATAAGTGGCACATAATGTCATAATGGATATACTTATTGAAGGGAATCCCCCAACTTTGTTAGGGTAGGGGTATTTCTAGGTTGTGCTTCCTTTTTTTCCTAGAACTCATTTTGATTCTTGATTGACCTGAATAAATTTAGATAAACTAAGAGCACAATAGTGTATAGAAGCAATATATATTAAAATCAATTATGATGGCAATGTATCCTTGTGTAGGTCGGCGTTTTCTAGGGTAGTTTGCTCTTTTTCTTCTTGGAAACTTTTTGATCTATAATGGATCATTATATAATTTGTTATTTATCTTGGTACTTTCTGGGTGGAAGAATCACTGAGGAATTGGCTTGTAGGGCACATTTTAATGCAGGTCCTAGTTTGGAGGTTTGAGATCGAAAACCTTCTAGACTCATTTTGAGGCATCAAATGACATATTTTGGAGTCATCTTTGCAAGAATAACTCCCAACCCCTCGACATTATTCTACACATCAAGAAATTTTTAACAGTGCAAAAATCACCTCAATATGCAGAAGTTATGTCTATCGCAAGTTGGCCTACTTTTTTGACCACCATGGTACCAAGTGGATGTCACGTTAGCCCCCATTACTCGCATGTGGGGATAGTCACATGTGGAATTTCATGAATATTCTAGAAGGTCCAAAACCCTAACACTAATTGAGGATTGAGGTATGCGAAAACCCAAACCTTAAACGACTATCAGACTAAATATTGGGTCGTTAAGACGAGAGAGGGTTCCATTGTTTTTGCATTGTACTTGTTCCGTAGTTTGGTAAAGGATCTAGGAGTGGGATTTGGGAGCATAACAAAGGAGGTGGAATATTCTATAGCACCATTCAGGCCATGGCGTCAAAGGAAACTCCATAATGAGTTCCTCTTTCTTTGTATTTGCAATTTCATAACTGAAGAAAAGAGAGCAGAGCATAGACCTCACCTTCTACCTAGGTATTCGTCCATATTGGGTTTCTCATGATACATTTTGTGTTAATTTGTATGGATTGTATGTTCATTTGTTTTTTTATTCCATTTTCATATTTCAATTATTTTCATAAATTTGAGAAATACGCTAGTGATAAATAATATGAGAGCTAAGAAAATAAACTTGCATAATAAAATATTTCATAATATTACATGATCTATTGTTATGAGTTGTTTTAGTGGAATATCCATGGTAGTTTACAAATCACTTCTATAGATTCCTCTTATCGATCTTAAAATGGTGTGGCTAGTTCTTATGGATCATTATCTTCAACTTACGCAATGTTATTGTCTTCCTCTCTTGCGAGGGTTTACCTGATGTACAAAGCTACAAAGGCCTCTTCCTCTTCCTCTACCACATTGGTCTAGCTTCTTCATTCCTTTTTTGAGGGGAAATTAAGTAATCTAGTCACCAAGGAGGTGAGAGAGAATTGAGGTATCTGTGCTTGGGAAAGGAGAGGGGCTTGTTGATTTGGGTCCTTGCCACATATGGTATTTTTGGCTCTATGTTTTTCTACGTAGTTAGAAATAGGGCCAATAATGTATCTATTTCCTTAAGAAATTGGGAAGAGGCCAATTGCAATAAATCTACAATTGGTGGCTTGTTCTATATGATCTTCTATGGAGGGGGTGTACTCGTTGTCTTTTATCCTTCCTATTGTGTTACTCCAATGTCTGCTAATATTGTATCTTGATAATTTGTTATGTATGTTGGGTTAAGTGGTGCAACCTATAAGAGATCATCGTTGATTAGGTAGTGTTCCTCTATTTCCCCATCCCACCATGCAAGTGTCCTTTTTTATTATCTAGGGCACCCTACATTTAGATTATTCACATAGTGTGTAGCAATGAGTAATGTTTCAAAGCAAGACCTACATTGGAAGGAAACCTACTCATAATTGAGAGGTTATGCCTAGGTGTAGTGTTTAATGACCAACTTGATCTCTATTAAATGCATGCATATGTAGCTATGTTCCATTGTTGCATTTCTACTCTTGATATTGAATTTTCTAAGACATTTTTTATCCCTTAAATCCTTAGAATTGCAAGGAAAGGTTAGATGTCCTTACCTAAAAATAAGCAATTAAGAACCTATTGTAGGATCAAAAGTTGGATCCCACAGCATCATGCAAAGCCCTGATTTTCCCCAAAACTAACAGCCAGAGTTAAGTATATGATCTTTGTCTTCTACTAGGTCAAATTTAACTATGAAGAATCTTTCTTTTCACATGGATAAATGAAGGTCTCATCATCTATTCCATGTTTCCAAGTTGTTGCAATCCATTTGTGTAGATCTTGTAGATTTGGACAAAGGCCATTGAACCTACAAATGAACGAATTTTCCTTGAAGTAGTTCAGTTGTTCAATTACATCTTCTACCACTATGATGGATGGGGTTAGATCTTTATTACTATTTGAACCCGAGGGCACTAAGGAATTGAGAATTCTTGGCACCTAATGTATTGCAAAAGTTGTGTGCACGCCACAAGTTAGCATTGCACGTGTACGCCCAAGAAGATACACCATGTGGTGCCAAGTTTAGCATCTGTGCCAGTCAAGGAGATATTGTGCGTGCCAACCCATTTTGTACTTCACTTAAGGGACTTAAAGATATCACATGTAGGTTGGATCAGGGAATATGTTCTGTAATATCTTGTAATTGTTTTTATAACAACATGACTGGTCATGATCGAGGTTGTGGATGAGTTGGCAAGTTAGTTATGATTTCCACACTCCGTGAAATATATTGGGGGGGTGCATGTGAATAGGTAATGTGTTGGGGCTTTGGTCACTAGAGGAAGTGAATGTCAATAGAGAGTTAGAGGAAGAGAGAGTTGGGATAGAGCTCGAAGTTCAGTCGTGTATCAGTTATTTGTTTCCAAAGATAATATGTGTTAATGAGAGAAATATGTTAACACATGGCACATCTTTGTTCTGGTTACTATTGTTGTTTCTTGAGAAGGCTTCGGCCTTTGTTGTATGGGAAGGTATTTACATGCCTTTGATTTTAATGAATGAAATATGAAGAACATTTATCTCTATATGTTGATTGTAACACACCCAATCCCTAAATACCCTTTCTAGGGATGGGGCATCAAATTTTCACTTTCCCTGGTTCGTTTTCGATCCCTTAAGCAAAAGCATTTTATTCTGCTCCTCTAAAGTTTACATCTCCCACTACGCACTTAAACCAGTTATCGGGGTCCTCCTCATGACCTGTGGTTGAAAAATGGGAGCTAAGAGTCTGCTTAGCAAGGGTTTCAACACTTTGGGACTTCCAGACTTTAGTGTTTCCAATGGTATTGTCGAATTTCTAGATCACCGAACAATGGAAGGGATCCATGGTCCACATCCTCCACTAATATCCACGGTTAAAAAAAGTGGGGCTTCAGTATTCGACGCGGAACATTCCTTTTTACTAACCCCTGAAGTCCTGAAATATTGGCACGTGGCTTAGCCCTTCGGTGGTCTTCGTCCCATGTGTTCGACGTTTCGACGATCGACAATCGACATTGGAATTTTTGCGTCCGGCGGTCAACTATCCTTGTTGTACCCTCCTTAGTTATACTATGTTCAATCCTCCGAACTCCCAAAATCATCCA
Organism: Picea engelmannii; assembly: GCA_009831015.1. Lineage (NCBI taxonomy): Eukaryota > Viridiplantae > Streptophyta > Pinopsida > Pinales > Pinaceae > Picea > Picea engelmannii. Next base: position 36,187 of record ML805853.1, read on the forward strand.
GACTCTCGGAGTCCCGAACACGTCACCAACCATGTTGGCTAGGCGGGCACAAACCAACAACTAATACGCGGTAAGGGTCCAGGGGTGACACGTGTCCTCCTTTAATTGGCATTAGCAGTCTGTGAATTGACCAAAACTGGGTGACACATGGCACATGTAATGCAGGTCCACGTCACATCATATGAGGTCATCAAGCCACGTCATCTTAGACTGATAACTGCTCAACCCTTCAATCTAACGGTCAGTAAGATTCCACATAGATCCATAGATCTACATCTCTTGTTACTTTTCGGCTATGGGCTTCGGAGCTTACTTAATCCTCTCGACACAAATTCCCTGAAGAGATAAGTCTCTAGATTCTCGGATCTGGCACCATGCGTCCTCTTCCTATCAATGACCAAGATTTGTTTCAACGTTTGTGACTTCGATGGTTTTCACACCTTGAAATCCCTTGGCCAAATTCCTCCGGAGTATGAAGTCTCTGGACCACAGGATTACTTGCCACATACCCATTCATCCAAAGGTCCTCATCACTTTGGAATTTCTCCATTCGAGAGTTTGGCATGTATCTCTCAGATTTCCTTCCAGACCATGCAGGATCACTTGCCACGCGTACCTAACATCTACGGCCAGGATTTACTCTGGCTTGCAGAGCTCTGGGGAAAATCGTGCGCCCCTATATCGTCAAATACCCATACTCCCAGATGATCATTGATCTGTGGACATGTGTCCCTCGAGTTTCAACGATCCAAATTAACTCCACGATTCCGGCATTCGGGGTTTTGGTGCTAGACCATTCCTATTCTCCTGAAGAAGCGCTTCATCGAAGCGCTTAACGCTTCTCCTCCTATGTCTGATCTAACGACTGAGAGACATTCATGTTGAATCCCCATATCGACGACCCTTGTCAATTCGCGACTTTGGCCTTCAGTGGTTTTCGAGGATTGTGGATTCACCAGTCCCGAAGTCCTAAAGCTGAAAGAGCTAGCTCCTTTTGGAATAATGTAGGGTTTCTAGGCCCTAGTCACATGGGTCCTTTGGGAATTCTTATGGATTAGGGGAAAATCCTTTTTCCTCCAAAGGGTTAAGAACACGAGCATGATCCCTCAGTCAGATGGATGGTTAATCTGAATGGAAACACCCTTCTCCCACAAAATTTGAACTTGACATTCCCACTAAGGTAAACTTCAAGGGATTGGCAGGACTTAGAAATTCCAGTCGATCCTACCCCAACCCTCCTGCGGATTCCCATTCCATGACTCTCTAGTAGCTAGTCTAAGAAAATTCAAAGATCATGAAAACATAGCAGTTTGCATAAGTAAAAGAACCTATCTAATATTTGTTCCAAATATTGAAAGACTTAATCACAAACACAAACATTTCATCATCCCATCCAATATATTACATAGAGTATGAAAATACTTATCAGAACTAGAAAACGTGAAGCAACTACTGAAGGGGGTGTTTGTTTCCTCCGAACCATAGGCAGAATCACTCCTGATGGGTTTACCACTGGCCACCCATGAGATAGATCATGATTCTCTGAGATAGATTCTTTCTCTTTTCTCCACCATAGTCCGAGATGGAGGTTACTCTCCTCCTCCCACAGGAACTTGGTATCTAGTTTTCTCTTCTCCAAGCAAAGAGGTCTGCACAAGTACTTCCTTAGTCCCTCATCAGCCTCATTTATTATCTTGTAGCCAAACTTTTTCCATGGCTTCTTTCAGCCAACACTAGCTTACTGGTCATCTTTTTCTTTCAACTTTAGAGTCGAAGTATCCTTCCCTTCTCTTCTCGGGAGAGTGTTTTCTCTGCTATGCTATCTGGCATATCTGTCTTTGTCCCCAAATTACCTCCTTTCTTTCCTTCCTCAGCAAGGTTGCGTGGGTTCGAATCCCAATTCGTGGTCAGGCCTGGAATCTTTACAGATGGGTAGCCTGCCCCATCTCCTCATTAACTCTTGAGGATGGCCTTCCAACTACCATCCTGACTGGTAATTCATTTTTGGGTCAGAGGACTGTTGAGAAATTACACCTAGTAGGTATTGGTTTGGTGAGGGTCATCTCACCCATTCTTGGTTTCCCTTCACCATCTCTCTCATAGAATCCATGGTCTATCTTGGCAAACTCCCCCCCTTTTAGTAGTTGTCCAACACATATTCAATTTCTATTAATAAGAGAAAAATCATGCATTAACCCTTTTATACAAAGGTTCATCAAATCAAACATCCACATACATTTAGTCTTCCATAGCCTCTTGGCCAGTTATAGTTATATTTACAAACTAGGGGAACAAGGGTATTACAAACCCCTCCCCCTTAAAGGAACATTGTCCTCGAAGTTTGTTGGAAGCAGACCAAAGCGGAAAAGCAAGGCGATTTTGGGAAAGAAGGCATGCACAAGGAAAGAGACAACTAGAAGGAAAAGCAACACGTGTGCATGCATGGAAGACCTAACGATGGTAGGGTTAGGGTTTTGGTAATGAATTGTAATGGCTGAAGAGTTGAAAATGTATAAATAGAGATACCTACGTCTCAGAGAGGAGGCTAGTCGTTATTTTAGAGAGAATTGTTGTAGTGAGTCGATAGGTAATATTTCGCTGTATGACCTACTTTTGTAATTTGTTGAGAAAGAGAGGACGAAGAACGGTATATATTGAGGGTTAGATCACAAGCTGAGGATCCTGGTGTGATATAATCCACCTCATATAGATCTTACCCAACTAAGAAGAGTTGTAAGTGTGCGGCGATGTAGTTAAGAACTGCTATAATAAAAGAGCGAAGAGTCAGATCTTTGTGGACGTAGCCTAGGAGGGGGTGAACCACGATATCATCTGTGTTATGTGATTGAATGTATGTGTGTCTTTATTATCTTTCGGTAGATGTTGATAAGCTAAATGAATGAGTTGTTAAATTTCCTGTTTAATCATGAATAACAAGTACATTGCGTTAATAAGCTATGATAGAACTCTCAACGCACAGCTAGGCCGCAAACACATGAGTCTTGCAACTACCCATTAAAACTATCTTAGGTGAGACGGCGCAGTGCACCTTGTGCACTGCATTGCCTTCTAGTTTACCAGGAGGGTCGATAGTTTTAGAGGCTTTGTTGTAAACCCGAACAAACATGAACCCTAGGTCAATAAACTAAGAACAGGATAGTGGTTAACCAACAAATGGTTTCGTTGTCGTTGGTAGGAACATGAGAGTATTGAGTAGATATGTTGAATATCTGTTAAAAGATACATAAGAGAAAGAAGAAAAGCAATGAGCCACTAGAAGGGGATGTTGAGACCATGGAATCCCACAAAATAAGAGATCGAAATATGGCTAAGGACAAAGGAGTTGGATTTTGCACAAAAAGATAACATAAACCATAGAGTAACACCTCTCAAATATCTTGAGAAATACGTCTTTACTGATTTGCATGAAGTCTTTTTCTGTGATTTTCCACAATTACTGCAGGAGTGGATACTAAGGTTGAAGGATAACCACGAAACAAACAGGATCCGATAGTTAGAGTGGACCCCCATAGAGATTCAACAGTTACAAGAAGTAAAAAACAAATTCACCCGCGCAATAGACTTTTGGCTCGACAGTATTGTGGCAGGCTTTATAACAGAGTTTGTAGTAGATACGATGAAGTCGTATAGCGCAACAAAACTAAGAGTTTCTACAAGGACCTCAAGGAACTTGGTACATTAGATCATTGTATACTTCTATTAAGATACTGCTATATAAAAAAGACGTAATGACAATGGAGTCAGACAACTAAACTTCCCTGCATGCATGGGGGAAGGGGGGAAGGACTAACAAAAAGAGGATAAATGGAAGGACGAAAGGATAAGGGAAAGAATGAGGAAACCTTAGACCCAATCATGATGGATGACGACCAAATCAAGCAGATCATGGTGACATATGGAAAGACGCTTAGCGGAGTACCCTACCAATACAAAGTGAATACCAAGAAAAGAGTCATAGCCGTGAGGGAAGGCTTGGCAAGAGACAAGGAAGAGGTAGAGGATCTCCGGGCTATGGAGTGGATTGAGGAAATATTGCGTGCAACATATGAGAGGAATACAAAATGTCCAAGAATAGGAAGAGAGGGCAACAATTCTATCCATATTAATGTCAGTGTGGAACCCATAAATCCATGTGCGACTAATACACCAAAGAGAACACCATCGTTTAGACAACTGAAGTTCGGAAGAAGTTAGAGAGAAGGAAGTACATCTACACAATGAACAACAACTAGAGGTGCCAGTTTAAGCAACACTAGTCAAGTATATACACCGCGCAGAGGTACTAGTTCAATATTCAGGATGGCAGGACATGATCCCACCATCATGTTAATATTAAGGTAGTTGCAGGAGGTATTTACCTCCATGTGTGAACCTGACGAGAATAGAAGACTCCGGGAAGCAAGAGAAACCCTAATGAGTTGGCTAATAACCCTAGAAGCCTTGTCGGCTCAAGAAGATAATTTATATTAGGTTATTAGCCTCCAAGAGAAGAAGTTGGCCATAAATAATAATAATACACTGAACAGACACATATCCAGAAGGAGAAGTCGACCCCAACAAATCTGGCAGAACCAGTATAAATATAGGGCGCCAGTTCTCATTTGACAACATCTTAGAATTGCAGTTCCTAGTTTGGTGCGCACTGCAGTTGTAGTCTTGTGCGCAGGTTTGGAGGAGAGCTGCTGGTGTAGCTGCAGCAGCAGCAAGTTTTCAGTATTGGCTTGAATATCTCTTGGCTAGGGTTTGGACTATCTACTCAGTCTTTTGTGTTGCGCTATCCTTGGGAAAAGGTGTGCTATCCTTTGTTTGGCTATCTAGCCTAGGGTTTGCTTCCGATGGAATTCTCAGTCAAGGTTATGGTGCTTGGAGGGAGGCTTCGGCCTATGGTTGGGTGATGATGGTATCGTCAATGGTAAAATGAGCACACCATCCTCTATATTCTAACAGGTTATGGGCCCACACCCCTTCAATCAACCTAAAATGATGGAAGGAAACATAGACGCTAGATATTGAGCTCGTTGAAGAATTGTCGCTAGGGTTACTAGCAGAAGCATCTTCCAAGACACTGCAGCTAGGGTTACTAGAAGAAGCAGTTGCAGAAACCCTAAACCTCTTGTCGAGGCACCTTAAGTGATGAGATTGACCTAATCTCCGGACAGATCAGTGCGCCCTAGCCCAACGCATCTCCTGGTACTCTCAGAAGGACAAGACGTGAAGTTTGAATTTTTGGTCAAATCTAGGGTTTGACCAGGTCAAGCAAGCCATGACGAACTCTATAAAGTCTGAGAACAATCTATATGGAGCCTCTAACTTCAAAGCATGGAAGACAAGGATTGACCTCATCCTTGCTAAGAATAAAGTGTTGGATATTGTGAAAGGAAAGATCGTGAAGCCAGAGTTTAAAGAAGGAGAAGAGAAGGAACAACAGAACGTTGCATCTAAGGAGAAGTTCAAAGATGTTGACATCAATTCCATGAGTATCATAGTGGATTCCATAAAATACCACTTGATACCCTACATCTCCCATATTGACTCATCGAAGAAGATGTATGATGCCCTAACAAATCTCTTCTCAATCAGAAACATTGGACAAGTTATGAGTCTGAAGAATGAGCTCTATGACATGAAGATGAATGATGACGACAACATAACGTCATACTTTGTAAGGATCTCCCAGTTAAGAGATTAACTTCAAGCTATTGAAGAGATCACTTCAGAAAAGGAATTGGTGAACATAGTACTCAATGGTCTTCCCAAGACATGGGATGCATTTGCCGCAAGCATGAACACAAGGAAGGAGTACCCGACATTTGAAGAACTTTGGACTTGCTATGCTCAAGAAGAATCAAGGATCAATGAAAAAGATAAACCTCAAAAGAAGTATGATGATCAAGCCTTCACAGCAAGATTCAAGAACTTCAGGGACAAAAGAAAGTTCGATTCAAGAAGGAAGCCAAAACAAATAAAAGATATTTCATAAATACAGTGCTTCAACTATCAAAAGTACGGTCACTACAGGAACCAGTTTCCCAAGCTAAAGAAAAGGAAAGAGAAACATGAAGCATTAGTTTCCAAAGAAAAGGAACCTACAAAGAAGACTAAGCAGGATGGAAGAGACTTCTTCTACTAAAAGGTAACAACACTCTTCTTATTTTTGTACATATCTCGTTTGTATCGTCTCTGTACATATCTTGTATATCTATCTCTTGGAAGATAATGTGTTCCAAGAAGAACTATACCTATGAAAGAACAGCAAGAAAAGGATGAAATACAAATCATATGGAAGATATTACAAGATAAGACTAAAATCAGAATCAATCTTGAAGAGACTCGGAAAAAGTAAAGACATAAAGAAGTCAACAATCGAGAGAAAACTGGAAAAAGGCTTATGACATTCCGTAGAAGACAACAATATGGAAGCATGGACTTTGTGAGACAAGAGAGCCAATTATATATTGTAGAAGACAATAAGGATACAGATGAAAGCGTGGACTTTATTATATATTGCAGAAGACAATAAGGATACAGACGAAAGCATGGACTCAGTCAGACGGAGGGAGTCGATTATATGCACTCTTACATGAAGAAAGGGTTAGGAGGGAGATAATCTTATGATCCATTGAAGATGATGAAATGTATATATCCATGGTAGCAATCATGAAAGACAACATGTGTTCAGTTCAGCCACAGAAGAAGACTTCCTCAGAAGCCTTAAAGAATCCCAGGTTTTTCATCCAGATCCGTGATCCTATGATGAAAGGAAGAAGTGGAATCTCTAGGGCATGGAATCCATAAGAAAATCCATGAAACCAAGAGCTAAAGAAAAACATGAAGAAGAAAATGAAGATTCCAAGAAAGAAAGAGAAACCAAAACAACCAGTCTCTGTATCAAGAATCACAAGATTACCAACTCGATATGAATTCACTAAAAGCAATCAAGCAAAAGAACTGAAAGTCATAATGAAGAACAGTGTATGGAAGACTTATGAATGAAAGCATTGCGAGATATAGAACCAGAGGTTCTCCCAGACGGAGGGAGAAGAATATGATGATTACTTGTTCCAGTACACCAGACATATCACTACATGAGTCATTATATCATTCGCAACATCCATGAGTTGAATGCAAAGAATGTTTTCCAAAGAAATTGAATAAAGAGCATATGAAGAGCAATCTCAAGACTTTGAGGCATACTAGAAAGATACTCCTGTATGCATATAAGAAGAAGACAACTTGGTGAAGAACCTTCAGTGCACAACAGAAGCGTGGTGAAGATTTCCTATAAACATCAAGATGACTACTCAGAAGATTAGATCTCATAATGACAGAAGAAGTGCCACATGGATATGTTCCAGTTCTCCAACTATGATATACTCTATTGTTCAGATCTACATGAAGCCTTCATAGTGTTCCAGACTACAGTAAAAGCATTACATTATCCATGATAAAGTCCAGAAGGGAGAAAATGATTTCTCCAATACATATCTCCACAGATGAGCAGATAAGCATATGTTTTGGTAAAGCCTCTATCCAAGATGAAAGAACTTGCATACTCAAGCTAGAGCTCGTGGAAATAACTCTCTTATCTGGAAGGGAATATTCTCCAAACTAGAAGAAGGTACAAAAAACATTTTTTTTTTGTGATTGAAATAACTCTCCAATTAGGAGGGAGCACTGAAAATATTACTTATCTTTGTAATTGAAAAATAGTCCAGATTGGACAGATGCTTTCCTGTTCGGAAAGTGGATTGAGATTTCTGAGGGACAGTGACTTCCCATTGTAGTTAACATGGGAGACAGACTGATTGTTGATGTATCATAGACAACGACTTCCCATTGTGGCTAACATGGGGAGTGGTCTAGGACAGTCATTCTTCTTGGCAATCACTCTGAGTAGTGGTCAAGTAGAATGGTCCACCTCGCCGGGTAGTCATTCTTTCGAAGTTCACAGTTGTGAGCAGTTTCGAAGAATGGTCCATTTTGGAGTTTGATGCAGGACATAAATTCCTCGGGGTTATACATTCTCTCCAGGGTGCACTTTGATAAGTGTAGGAGGAATGGCCCAGGGTGGGGAATGGTCCGAACAGTTATTCCTTAAGGCAGACTCATTCTCTCTAGGTTACACTTTGTTTAGTGTTGGAGGAATGGCCCAGGGTGGGGAATAGTCCAGGCTCAGCAATCAAGGACAGTCATTCCTTAGGGTTTATACATTCTCTCCAGAGTGCACTTTAATTAGTGTAGGAGGAATGGCCTAGGGTGAGGAATGGTCCAAGCATTTCTTAGGGTTTATACATTCTGTCCAGGGTGCATTTTAATTAGTGTAGGAAGAATGGCCCAGGGTGAGAAATGGTCCAGGCTCAGAAATCAGAAATAATCCTTCTTCCTTGTTTGTGAAGAATAGGGTAGATAGCCCATTGTTGATGAGGGCATATATTCTTTCAGATCTCACAAACATGAGTGAAAGATCTTCCTAGAGGATTCAGTTTATCTTTAACAATATTTTTCTATGCGGGATGACATCAGATGATTGGTATGGACAGTAGAGATATACTACTGTGGTGGATATGTTCCATTGTTCGTGAGACATATATTCTTCCAGATCTCACAGATGTGAGTGAAGGATTGGCCCAGACAAATCAGTTTATATCATAACATTGTTTCCATGCATATTGCTATCAAATGTTTGTTATGAAGACTATATGACATTAGACGAGGACTAGTGTAATGAATATGTTTCACTGTTCGCAACCATACGTTGCTGATCAAGTACTTGTGTGTTACTTGATGTGGTAGTGAACCACTGGATTGTAGTTATTCACTACTATGAATAGACGCAGTCGTGTTCTATCCTTGTTCTAATTTCCTTGAAGACTATCAACAATTTATTGGAGATAATGATCATTCAGATGAATGATGAACAAAGATTTTTCAGACGAAAAATAGTTCAGAGCATTTACTCTCCCTGTATTACTCTATGGTGAGAGTGACTTATCCAACATCGTATCTAATTACTCAGATAAAGTATGGTTTTGAGAGATGATGCAGCTGATGGTGATGGTGATGCTCATGATCTAGTCACGAAATAGTCTAGATGACTATATTGATGCTACCAGGTAAATGGTATGTTTTGTGCTCAAGTCCATTACCTGTAAATACCTCTCTAGCTAGGAGGCAGTGTTAATATTATGGTAGCTGTGGGAGGTATTTACCTCCACGTGTGAACCTGACGAGAATAGAAGACTCCAGGAAGCAAGAGAAACCCTAATAAGTTGGCTAATAACCCTAGAAGCCTTGTCGGCTCAAGAAGATAATTTATATTAGGTTATTAGCCTCCAAGAGAAGAAGTCGGCCAGAAATAATAATAATATACTGAACAGACACATATCCAGAAGGATAAGTCAGCCCCAACAAATATGGCAGAACCAATATAAATATAGGGCACCAGTTCTCATTTGATAGCATCTCAGAATTGCAGTTCCCAGTTTGGTGTGCACTGCAGTTGCAGTCTTGTGCTCAAGTTTGGAGGAGAGATGCTGGTGCAGCTGCAGCAGCAAAATTTTTTTCAGTATTGGCTTGAATATCTCTTGGCTAGGGTTTGGACTATCTGATTATTCTTTTGTGTTGCGCTATCCTTGGGAAAAGGTGCACTATCCTTTGTTTGGCTATCTAGCCTAGGGTTTGCTTCCGAAGGAATTCTCAGTCAAGGTTAAGGTGCTCGTAGGGAGGCTTCGACCTATGGTTGGGTGACAAGGGTATCGTCAATGGTAAAATGAGCACACCATCCTCTATATTCTAACACATCAGGTTACTAGAATTTAAAGGAGAAGCATTGGAGGACCCGAAAAAACATTTTTTTATCTGTGAGAAGATTTGGGAAGCAAAACATATCACAGACGAAGATACTAAACTAGCATAGCTAGCAATTACATTAATGGATCGCGCATTGGATTGGTACATGAGTTTAGCTACAAACAATCCACCGGGGACAACCGGAACACTTGTGGACATCAAGAAATTGTTGATAAATGAGTTTCAAAAACCAAGTTCAGAAGACCAGTACTTGAATGAGATTATCGAAACTAGACAAAAACCAGGATAATCTGTATGGGAGATTGACTAGAGATTCAAGCGAATGAAGGGAAAGTTGAAATATATCATGACCGATATGCAGCATAGGCACATGTTTGTCAATTCACTTCTCCCACACTTAAAATATTCATTGCCACAAAAAAAATTTCAGACATAGGCAGAGGCTTTACAGGCAGCCCTGCAATTGGAAGAAAACTAGTACCAGCAGACGGACCCATCCATCGAAAAACTAAAGGAGGATTTGAAGAACTTAACGTTCCAACTCAACCAGAACAAAAGTAAGGACAAACGAGAAGTCGTTTGGTGTACTACATGTAGGACGAAATGACACCACAATAATGAATGTCCAACATTTGCGCAATATATGGAAGTAGGAATGCCAAATCCGTTACCAACAGGAGAACTATGGTGCAAAATCTGCAAGAAATAGGGTCATGATCCATATCACTGCTTCATAATGTAGAAATACTAGACAGTCCCAAAGAGTTCATATTGCAACTTTTGCAAATCAGTGGGCCACGACGAAAAATATTTTAGAACTATGGATTTGATGCAAGAAAGGACATCAAATGCATATAGAGTGCAGGCAAAAATGATGACAAGGCAAGTTGCACCACAATTTAACCAAGTTCCATCCCCATACAACACTGCGCAACAATAGTATAATACTGTGAAACAACCATATAATATTGCGCAACCACAGTACAACAAAACACAACCCCAGTAAAATACCAACAGTATTATGGGCCTACAGGACTACATGCAAGAAGTTGATAGGGAACACACCATTTAAACTAGTATATGGCCAAGAAGTAGTGGCGCCATTAGAATTCCTGGTACCTAGTCTACGCGTAGCAACAATTACACACATGATAAAACGAGGCACAGTATAGGAGAGACTAAAACAATTGATGACCATGGAGGAAGATTGGATCTTAGTAGGGTTTCACCAACAAGTTTAGAAAGAAAGGGACAAAGCTTGGCATGATAGACACATCAAGAATAAAATTTTAAAGGAAGGAGATCTAGTATTGATGTATGACAACAAATTGATTAAGCACCCAGGAAAGCTCATAATGCATTGGTTAGGACCATACAAAGTAAAAACTATCACAGATGGAGGAATTGTACAGTTGAAAGACTTATCAGGCGTATAACTCAGAGGAATGATCAACGGGAGTCGACTGAAGTTGTACAAGGACAATCGAACACCCACCGCGCAGTAAAAAAAAACTAGTACCAACAAAGGCACAGTGCATCGAAAGAAGAAGGAGCATGCACACTTAGGAACACAAACTCGGCAACGAAAAGGCCAACGTCCAGATCAAAAGTGGAAACAAGTGGGAAAAGGAAAGACAGAAAAAAGGACAAAACGATGAAGTTATGTGGAATTGAATGTCGGAAAGGATCGATGGGACGCCGCATTAATCGCGCCAACTAGATATGGCAAGGGGGAGTAATGGAAACTACGAAAGAATCGGAGGTGAATTGAACCCATAATTAAGGTAGCATCCTCGACAAGTTTCATGCGATGCCCATACAATGCACGAACGTGGGAGCAAAGAGTTTATTTGCAAAAATTGAACAGACAGAGATCAATAGAGGCTAAAGAGAAAAGAGCAGAGTTCAAAAAGGGAACATAGACCATTTAAGCTTAGAAAATGTTTGACACTCACCACCATGGCACCACCAAAGCAAGCAGAAGCAAGCCAAACTACCAAACAACCTAGACTGCCAGACAATCCAGACTACCAGACAACCCAGAGTTAGAACCAAGGAACAAATACAATTGGAAGAAGGTGAACAATAGTCATTGGAGATCATTAATGTCGAAGAAATACCATAACCAGATACAACATTGGTGAACCCCACACCCGTGGTGGAAGAAACCCAACAACCAGCACCATAGGGCATGAACGTAGACACGCCAGTAGAAGCACAAAAGCAACAGAATCAGGACGTAGAAAACCTACAGGAGGCGCTACCAAAGAACACCGAAGCAGCTCCGAGAGTCAATGGAACGATGACGAATCAGAAAGCAGCAGTCGATCCAAATGAGTCTCAAACAACTGTGTCAGACCACCCACTAGAAGGAACGGTAGAAGATGTCACAGACTAGCCAGAATGGTATTTCAAAGTACAAACGATGGTCATTGCAACCTCAAACTAGCCACTACTGAAGAAAGACAAGCAACAGGTACCTAGGTCACCTCGCAAAAAACCTATCACAACCCTCATTTTACTACATATACTAGATGGGGTACAGGTGGAATTAAGCTTTTTAGGGCATGTTGAGAAGCTGAAATACTCAGACCACGATGTAGCAGACACAAACAAGTTCCCGTGATTGATAAATAGAGTATACTTACAGACTGTGGGAGTGAATGTGGTTGGGGAACCGATTGATCAACCACTTCAGTGGGCAAGAGGATTGGAGAAAACAAGGAGTTTAGGTCTGCTATATCTACCACACTTCGGTAGAGGACAATACACAAATAGTTGCGTCAAAAAACTGATGGCAAACACACATGGCAGAGACATATGGTTGGACAAGATCGTCTTGATAGATGTAGAGCTCATTGCACACATTAGAGGGTTTCCATCCTGGAGCATGGATCCCGCACAATTTCTCAATGAAAATACAAAGGAGAAAGAACTCGTGGAGGAGATGAAAAATAAATATGACACTGACACGGGGACATGAGGAATCATCATCAAGAGGATCAATGATGTCATGAAACAAATGGTCGCAAAAATCTTAGCCTGCAAGCTGCTAAGAAAATGTCGCAGGGAGGAAGTTCTGGCTGGGGTCATTGTAGTTGCAGCTCAGTGTGTCGAGGGCATCACAGTTAGTTGGGCACCCTACCTCTTGAATTTGTTTCTTGAGGACTGCAAGGATGCGCAAGATCTAGGAAAAAAATTCACTACTCATGGCTACTCATGTTGATAACTATCATGAAATGGAAGGAACCAAGTTACACATTCTTTGGCACTAGACCCAATTTGAATTATGGAGCGAGGTATTTATCACTTGGCATTGTGTTAGATGCTAAGAACAAGAAAATGAATGCAGTTGTATTCGAAGGATACCTTCGCGACCTACATGAGGCCATCTCCAACATGTGGATAATAACATCGCAGGCTATCGCACAATATCGAGACATCGCCAACTTAAAGGCCACATGACATGCAATGTGGATATCGGAGCAGAAGGACCCCAATAAGCAGTGGATACAAATGCGCTATTATATCACGAAGGGTGACATTGACATGGATATCAAAGATTGGGAGGACGACTGGAAGATTCCATCCCTCACCCAAGAAATACCTACAAAGACAATAGAAGAGGAGGTAGGGTAGGAGGAAACATAGCCTCAAGAAGTCCCAGTTCCCAAGAAAGGGAGGACGGACTAGAAAAAAACAAAGTAGAAAAACGAAGGGACAACTAAGACAGGGACCCAAAAGGGGAAAAATAATACTATGCAGCCGGCTCAAGTGCAGTAGAAACGGGATGAGGAAGCACAGGGGATGACACCAAGTCCCAATCCACAAGAACGAGACTTGAATAAGAGGCCATCCACTGAGATGGGGAGAGTGCGCAAGAAAATGAAGGTGCAAAGAACACCTCCAGAATACACGATCACGGAGGATGATGCAGAGATGATAGCATGAGTGGTTCAAGATTGTATATCTGAGGATTTTGACAATGTTGTGCACCACAAGGACATAATTCAAGAGGAGATGGAAGACATGTGACAGTTTCTCAAGAAGATCATGTAAGCACAGACAGCGGGCAGCAGCATGGGAACATGGCATCAACACCACAGACAAGAGAAAAACCGGAAGAAGGCAAGCGCGATACAGTCCACACAATACCATAGCCAAGTGAAACATTCCACATTACACCCAGTATTTTGGGCATGGACGAGATCGTGGGGCAGACACCCCTAAAGGACTTGGCTCAAATCCAATTTTTATTGTCACAGATACCCTCCAAATATATACACAAATTACAAGTCAGTGTTACCCAAAAGGTACAGTCTCATGCACGCACAGACTTTGTAATGTCCCCACTTTGGGACATCATCACAGTGCAAAGGTTTATGACGACCAGAGTAGCCAGACGGGTGTTATAGCGAGTACATGGATTATTGAGAGGCATTGTGTGGTCCAGCTTGCATTTCTCTTCATATCTCATCATTATGAGCCATTCCGCACAGGTTGGCTTTGGTTTCGTTGCATTCCAATTATTTTCACGTTTTTGAGTATTTTGAGCTATAAGTCAATTAAATTCACTAAAGAGGTTATTTTGGGAACATTACTTGGAGGAACCTCTCAGTGTAATATCTCATTGGAATCGGGAGGAGAAACACTACAGGATGGGATGGCTAGAAGTGACTTTAAGTGGCCAGGGAAGCCACAAGGAGAGATAAGGAGATTTTTAGAGGTAAAAAGGTTAATTAATTAATTAAAGTGATTTAATTAATTAATTAAATATTAATAAAATGAAAGTCACTTTGGAGGGACAAGGTGAGACAAAAACTATAAAAGGAAGGCAAGGGTCTCTACTCTATCATTCATGTATGATTTTATTTTGATATCTGGCTTTTAGCTAGTGAGCCCCTCATTGGGGGTTTTGACTTAACAAACCCTAGAGGACGATTCGATGGTGAAAGATTCCACCTATATTGTCCCAAGTTTTGTATTGGAGATGCAATACTCTCCCACGCCATTCTAGTTCCATATCTACTCAGTTGCAGGAGGATTCTACATCAGTTGCAGGGAAGAGAGAGAGAGGGCGAACCAGCTAGGGTTTCTAGCAAGAGGGGCGCACCATTCATTGAGGGAGGATTCATTCTAGCTGAGGAAAAGTGATTTTGGGAATTCCAAGTATTGGGTTTTCCTTGCAGGTGTCCTAACATCATTATTGGTGGTTTCCAGAGGCATTTCAATGGAAGGTTTATTTGTATTGACAGTGGGACTATTTCCCAAGAGGAGGGCGCACCATTATTTGGAGGGTAGCTAGATCTAAGGATCTAGCAGCTATTTTGATGATTTCAGCACTTGGGTTTTCATTGCAGCGTCTTGATCTATCATTTTGGAGAGTTTAAGGAGGTTTTGAATGTTCATTCACCCAGGCCGAATTATCTAGGGTTTCAAGCAGCTAGGGGGGCGCACCATTCAGTGGAGGGTTTCAGATCTATAGGGTGTGAGAGGTATCTTGGAGATTCGGGCACCTGGGTTGTTCTTTCCATCACCTGATCTACTGTTTGGCATCTTTATTGAGGTGATTGGACATCTTTGGCACCAGGGCCGAATTGTTGAGGAGCTTCAACATTCTAGCAAGATGTGGCATCTTCCAGTGGGGGTTTGGTACTTGGCCCAGATCTACTTGGCATTGGTCCTCATCTCTTATCCAACCTTTGGAGGCTTATTTTGTATTGTCGGAGGCTTTTTGTAGCAGCTCTCTTGTCTATTTTCATATCCATCTATTGAGCATTCCAAATCGACATCTCCATTGTAGCAGGTTCTTCTATCTTATGAATAAAAGCAGATTTGAGATGTTTTGGCTTGTCCATCATATTGCATATGGTTGAGGTATGTTCCATGGTTGTATATTCTTCTTATTTGCTGCAAACATTCATATAAACACATCAATAAACCCTAAGGCTGAAATCAAGAGGCCATTCAACAAGTAAACACACCTAAACAAGTAATCCAGCAAAGTGTTTGATGAAATACCACAACCAGAAAAAGTTTCAAAAGATACAAAAACTGTGATGATCCTTGCATAATGGCTTGTGATCATTACAGTGGTATTAGAGCTTAAATCTTTCAAACCTGAGGGGTCTTTCATAGGGATAAATGGATAGTTGGAAATAAATGGATAAGATAACGTTTGAGATGACATGCTTGGAGATCATATATTCCGACCTTAGCGAGGAAAATAGGGCTCTCATAACCTTTCCTCAGTATGTAGCCTTTAGAAAGCCCAGTTGGAGAAAATGGGATATTTTACATGGGATCACCTTAGCAGACAAAAAGAGAAAAGAAACAACAATATGGATGGAAGAACAGAGAAACCCCACACCAAGTAGAAGCACGCAACCTTGCTACAGTTGAAAGGGGCCGTGGGAACCTAATCATAGGTGTAGGGGTAACGATCTAAAGCACACTATTGAGGCACACTATGACAGGGAAGATGAGGTGTGTGTGGATGCAGTGTTATATGTTGATTCAGATTAGTTGGATGATGACAATGACTCTTGCATAGAGGCTAGTGATAGTGACTCTACCTCAGAGGATAGTGATGATGACTCTTGCACAGAGGCTATTGATGCTTGCACGCTTGAGGAGGATGATGACCCTTGTGTAGTGGATAGACAACTAGATGGAGAGGATGATAACACCAGTGTATCAGCATACATATCACATACCATTGATGTCTTTACATCTCAGCAGAGTGGTGACACTAATGAGGAGTCACACATGTTAGCACCTAGAGATGATGAGCTTCCTATGGGGGTCGTGACACATATGTCACCTGTTCAAACACCCATGATAGCCACGTCACATGAGGAGATCAATGGCACTTCAGGTATGATGGATGAGCCTAGAGTGAGGGATGCACACCATGGACAGGTAGACCCACAGATCCAAGAGGAGGTATAGGGAGTACAAAAAGGGGACCTTACACATACAGATCAACCCGAGGAGATTGAGTCATAGCTATTGGAGACTCCATTAGTTGAGCAGATTGCAGAGGATGACAGGTTGATAGAGCACTTACTTCTAGGATCGGCCTGCATTGATGAGGATGCACTTTTTAGCAGTCAGGATGACCATAGCACGTGTCTAGATACATCTCTATGGGATCCAGGTGCAGATGATAGTAGTAGGTTGAGTGCATAGGAGGATACGACTGCTCATACAAGATACAGTGTGATTCAGGGGGAGATAACATCTAGTGATGGGGTGCAGTGGAATACAGGAGTACCCAACATCATAGTAGACAGTGGACAGTTCAACACGTTATCTTATGCAGAGGGTGTTTTTGGGGATTCTAGAGTTGACACTAGCAGTGAGGGTTCGTAGATGGCACCTCAGCATGACCATGATCAGTAGTCACACCACTTAGCAACACAGTTGAGAGTTAGTGAGGTTATGATCATGCAATACACTAGACGTATTGATGACATACATGCAGTGATGGCAGATTACTGTTGGAGATCATCAGTGGCACGGGGTAGCTCAGATGGAGGATTTTCCATGGATGATTTTGACACTCTCAGGAAGAGAGTGTCTATGATGAGGACTGACTACCAGCAGTTGTTGACAGACAGGGACTATCTACTGGGGATTGGAGAGTTGTATCATAGGGCCTTGAGGGGGGTAGGAGTTGGAGGTATACCGACTCACTCAGGAGTTGAAGAGAACTCGAGGATTATTGAGAGGCACACAGACAACCCTTCAAGAATCGAAGTCTAGATTAGATGAGCTTCTTGAGGAGATCCGTCAGAGATCCACTTCATCTATCCTGGTGGACACTCTAATATATCCTTCGGTCACATGGTTAGAGGATGTTGGTGGTCTAACAGAGGAGCACCAGTTGATGGAGGACACTTCCATTTGTGTTTCGAGAGTAGTTGACCTCCATGTAGATATTGATCTACACCCTGGATCTACAATGCAGCACGAGTCTGCAGGAGACAACATGAGTATGTCGGAGCATACGGTGATGAGGGATAGTTCACAGAGTCATGTCGAGATGTATGGTGGAATTCAGAGGGGTATAGTGCCTTGCAGGGAGGAGACACACTTATGGGAGTATGTAGAGGTCAATCCTTTGTAGAAGCACATAGCTGTGGGAGATCACCTTCACCATTTCAGCAGTTGCATGGGAGATGAGAGATGGAGATTGGTTGACTAGTAGTCGGAGGGGTTACTTCTAGTTGTACTGGATGGTTGGGATTCGGTGATGACCACAGGAGAGCATCTATCATGGATACCAATGGACGAGCTTTTGGTCGAATCCTTGGGATTGACCAAAGCATGTGACGCCTTCCAGTCCTATAGTCAGCTGCAGATATGTCTGTTATCCTTTTATGACACATTTATCATTGACAACAACATGAGGAGGATAGCAGATGAGCACAAAGGGATTTTGATAGTGATCAGTCTCACACAAGAGCAGTTAGATGAGATTGGAAGTGATAAACTTCCAAGTTTTCCATGGGATCTAGGAGTCGATTGGGTGAGCTAGATGTTTCACTACATGATGACCCAGGTTGCGCCTGAGAGCCACACACTCCACCAGGGGTCGGTATGGAGTGGGCCTGTAAGGATTTTTCCAATAGAGTGAGGTAGCTTGTCACTCTTGATCATCATGATCAAACATAGAGATGGGTGGATAGGTACTTCTTCTACAAAGATGCCTTTATAGATACAGTTTCTGGACAACAGGTTTGGTGGTCATAGGTATTTCATCTTGAGGATCTAGGAGAGGAGGGTCCAGTATGTATGTAGGGGACATAAAGTTGTGGTCAGAGTAGTGCAGGGCCAACATGGTGATATTCAACATAGGTTAGCGTGGGAACCAGGGATTGCAGGGTTGAGCATTTCACTAACTGACAGGGGCGAGTGGACCTTTGCAGGGGAAAGTTGTTCTAACTTTCCACTTAGCTTCAATGTTGAGGGGAGCACAGTGCTTGAAAGTGTCTCAAGGGGGTCTTGCAGTACCTCATTCTGGAATCATAATGTGCAGTCGATGGAGGCCGTGTGGATCTTGGTAGAGATTTGGAGGATGGACTCATTCTGATATGAGGCCATGTGTCATGTGCAAGAGGTTCACAGGGTTGATATCTTTTAGGATTATGCTTCGTAGAGTATTGCAGTTCACTTGCTAATATGGGATCCAGGGGGTGGAGTGTACTATTGTTTGTATTTCGATGGGTTCTACTATGTATCCCATAGGTGGACATGGGATCCTGGTATTTTATTTGAGTGGATTTGGTTATTTCTTGAGGACAAGCAATTTTCTAGCAGGGAGGACTGTAATGTCCCCACTTTGGGACATCATCACAGTGCAGAGGTTTATGATGACCAAAGTAGCCAGATGGGTGTTATAGCGAGTACAGGGATTATTGAGAGGCATTGTGTGGTCCAGCTTGCATTTCTCTTCATATCTCATCATTACAAGCCATTCCTTATAGGTTGGCTTTGGTTTCGTTGCATTCCGATGATTTCCATGATTTTGAGTATTTTGAGCTATAAGTCAATTAACTTCACTGAAGAGGTCATTTTGGGCACATTACTTGGAGGAACCTCTCAGTTTAATAGATCATTGGAATCGAGAGGAGCAACACTATAGGATGGGATGCCTAGAAGTGACTTTCAGTGGCCATAGAAGCCACAAGGAGAGATAAGGAGCTTTTCAGAGGTAAAAAGGTTAATTAATTAATTAAAGTGATTTAATTAATTAATTAATTATTAATAAAATGAAAGTCACTTTGGAGGGACAATGTGAGCCAAAACGTATAAAAGTAAGGCAAGGGCCTCTACTCTATCATTCATGTATGATCTTATTTTGATATCTGGATTTTAGCTAGTGAGCCCATCATCAGGGGTTTTGAGGGTTTTGACTTAACAAACCCTAGAGGATGATTTGGGGGTGAAAGATTCCACCTAGATTGTCCCAAGATTGGTCTCGGAGATGCAATACTCTCCCACACCATTCTAGTTCCAGATCTACTTAGTTACAGGAGGATTCTACATGAGTTGCAGGGCACAGAGAGAGAGGGCGTACCATCTAGGGTTTCCAACAAGAGGGGTGCACCATTCATTGAGGGAGGATTTGTCCTAGCTGAGTAGAAGTGATTTTGAGAATTCTAGGTATTGGGTTTTCCTTGCAGGTGTCCTAGCATCATTCTTTGTGGTTTCCGAAGGCATTTCAGTGGCAGGTTTATTTGTATTGATAGTGGGTTGATTTCCTAAGAGGAGGGCACACCATTATTTGGAGAGTAGCTAGATCTAAGGATCTAGCAGCTATTTTGATGATTTGATCACTTGGGTTTCCATTACATCGTCTTGATCTATCATTTTGGAGAGTTTCAGGAGGTTTGGAGGGCTCATTCATCTAGGCTGAATTATCTAGGGTTTCAGACAGCTAGGGGGGCACACCATTCAGTGGAGGGTTTCAGATCTACAGGGTGTGAGAGGTGTCTTGGAGATTCAGGCACCTGGGTTTTTCTTGCCATCACCCGATCTACTGTTTGAAATCTTTCTTGAGGTGATTGGACATCTTTGGCACTAGGGCTGAATTGTTGAGGAGCTTCAACATTCTAGCAAGACGTGGCATCTTCCAGTGGGGGTTTGGCACTTGGCCCAAATCTACTTGGCATTGGTCCTCATCTCTTATCTAGCCTTTGGAGGCTTATTTTGTATTGTCAGGAGATTTTTGTAGCATCTCTATTCTCTATTTTCATAGCCATCTGTTGAGCATTCCAGATCGACATCTCCATTGTAGTAGGTTCTTCTATCTTATGAATAAAAGAAGATTTGAGATGTTTTGTCTTGTCTACCATATTGCATATGGTTGAGGTATGTACCATGGTTGTCTCTTCTTGTTATTTGTTGCAAACATTCATATAAACACATCAATAAACCCTAAGGCTGAAATCAAGAGGCCATTCAGCAAGTAAACAGACCTAAACAAATAATTCAACAAAGTGTTTGACGAAATATCACAACCAAAAAAAGTTTCAAAAGACACCAAAACTGTGATGATCCTTTCATAATGGCTTGGGATCATTACAGACTTAGCCGAATTGCAGCAGGAAACAGAGAAGCAGGACACACTATAAATAATATGTGAGCAGGCTAAATTCGAGACCCAAGAGGAAAGGGAGCGCATGAATGGATTGAAACAAAAAGTGGAAGGAACTTATGAAAAGATTCCAAAGACCGCACAGAGGGATGTACTCACAAAAATAGAGAAGATTGATCAGATTGCACAGGAAATCGATCAATATCAAAAGGAGATCGAGAATATCTGCGAGCATCTTACACCTACCACTCCACCAGAAGTAAGGGAGCAAAGGAAGCAGGAGGAAATAGAGTAGCTACAGGAGATAGATCAACAGGTCTGCACAAAAACCGACTTGTTCGAGGAAGCAACACAACCATGGACAAAATTAGAAGAAAATCAACAAGTCCAATAGTGGGACAAGGAAGAAGAAGGGATAAGTGCAACTATCCAAGACCTCAAGAAGAGGCAGAGGACAATGTCCATTACGGAGCGCGTCAAAGGGGCGCAGG
>ML805853.1:88411-117009 GCA_009831015.1 Picea engelmannii
TTTCAAAGATCAACCCTTACATTGGTGTTTGTGAGGGACGTCTAATGGGTAAGCATAATTGAGAGTCTTTTCCAAAGGAGAAGTCAAGATGAGCTTCTAAACCT
The DNA here is from genome assembly GCA_009831015.1 of Picea engelmannii. Taxonomy (NCBI): domain Eukaryota; kingdom Viridiplantae; phylum Streptophyta; class Pinopsida; order Pinales; family Pinaceae; genus Picea; species Picea engelmannii. Next base: position 88,516 of record ML805853.1, read on the forward strand.
ATTGAGTTAATACATAGTGATATTTGTAGACCCATGGCCACTTATTCTCTTGGAGGAGCCAAGTACTTCCTCATTTGTGGATGATTTTTCTCAGTTTCTATGGGTTTGCACCAATAAATACAAGGATGAGGTGTTTGCCAAATTTTGGGAGTTCAAAAACCTTGTTGAAGTCGAATTTAAGCAAAAGATCAAGTGCCTTCGATTTGATGGGTGAGAATACATTAGTAATGAATTTGTTGGTTCCTTCAATATCATGACATATCTTAGCTATATATTGTTCCTTATAGTCCACAACATAATGGTGTGGCTGAGAGAAAGAATATGGCTATCATGGAAATGTCTCGTTATATTCTTCACTCTTAGAACATGAAGCTTTCCTTCTAGGGAGAGGTAATTGTTTGTGCAATGTTTACCATCGATTACATACCTACTCATGTTGTCTTTGGTATGGATGGCCCCTTATGAGCACTTGCATGGGTAGACACCCTCTATTTCACATTTCAAGATTTTTGGATTAGGTTCATGGGTCCTCCCACCTCATTGAATGCATGCTATATCACCTATACAATATACTCCTCACTAGACTATGATTTTCTATAGTAAGTCTTTTTAGGGGGGTTTCATGTTTATGACCTCCTCACTTATTGTGTGACTGATCATTACGAGGCTAATTTTGATGAGGTTGTTCCTCATGGTCCAATAGTATCTCTTCCATCACCTCTTTCTAGTGATAGTTTTGGTGATGATTATTAGCATGTCCTTGTGGAATGTGCCTCTTCTTTTTTAGCATAGTTACGTTTTGATGAGTTTGAGATTGTTGTATCGGTTACTACCACATCTTCATCGAGTATTGGTGCATGCATGGGTAACTTTTCAAACTCTTCTTTTGGATATCCTTTGGGAACTAGTGGGCCTATTTTTTCAATCAAATCCTTTCCTATTCTGAATGTCTCTTCCATTCTTCTCTCATTTTTTGAGGATATGCAACCTAATGATGAGCCTTGTTTTGATATGTAGTATAGCGATGGGCATTCCTTTGATGATTGGTCTAGTGATGAGCTCTCCTAAGATGTGAAACATAGGGATGGGCCCTCTCCATATATGCATCATAGTGATGGGCCCTCTATCAATGGTGATTCCTCTCTTTTAAGTGATATCTAGTTCAATGATGACATATTTTTCTTGGAATTGTTGGTGTTGGATGATGATGATGACAATGATCTTACTACTTCATTATACAATTTTTCCGAGGTGGGATATTACTACTCTTACAAATGATACATAATTTCTTGCTTGGTCTTTTTAGTAGTTAAAGTTACTCTCAACATGGGATTTTATTTTTGTTATCCCTCCTCTTCCTAACAAATATGAGTTTGCACCACCAAAGACCCTTTTTACCATTGATCAATCCAAATATCAATAATGAAGGCTCTCTTGGGAAGTATGTCTTTTGATGACTTAGCTTAACATTATGGGGGGTGGTATGGTAATAAATGTAATGTCATCTATGTGGTCCATTATTCAACTTAAGGAGGGGTGTTGAGATATTTTGGTTAATATTCACTTGTGGCCACATTCTATCCCACTACATGGGTAGTTGAAGCCCTTTATGGGTTGACTTGTGAGTAGTTGTGGGTATTCTTTTGTATTTTAGGGTAATCTTGGCCTTGTCTCCTCCTTGGGGTTAACACCTTAACCCTTGTGGAGTGGTATAAATACACCACCTCCCTCATTTGTAAGATTATATCCTCAAGTAGTTTATTCATTCTTTTGCTTGAGGGAACCTATACTTCTATTATGCACTCGCTTGCAGTCTTATGTGTTCATCATTAAGGAACTATTATGTTTCAACTTGTTCATTTTATTGGATTAGGGTTGTTCGTGAATTCACCATAGATCCTCTACCTCATGATTTATAACATTCATTCATTAGGAATTATGCAAAAAAGTGTTATAAAGCTTACCTCTAGTTTTTTTATCTTGTTGAGCACATTGGCCTTCGATTTCTTAGAAATTGTCCCTCTCATCACTGCTTGTGAATCATATCATTGGATTTGTGATGGACAAATATATGCATATTCAGTCAACCAATGATGACAGTTAATGGATTTGTTGAGCTCCACATGCAAGTCTTAAAAGTCAATGGATTTGATAAGTTCGAATAAATTGTAGTCTTGGAATAGATGAAATAGTCTCTTCATTGTTCCGATAATAGAAATTATTTTTTGTTGCTTCAATAACCCTAAGCATGGGATGGACATAACAAACTCTTCCCCACTCTAATGATAGAATTGACTCTTCAATGATCCAATAACCCTATTCCAAAAATAATGTAGTTATAATTTTTGAATTGATTATTTTGTGTATAGCACTTTAGACTATTTTATTCTTTAAAGATTAGAATCTTAAGTTTTTATTTTTTGGAAAAATTCAACAATTTCAAATTTTTGGGTCTCATTTTATTAGAATGTGCAAGAATATTTTGTCAAATGGTATAAACAAAATTGACTAGTCCATAATCGCAATGGTCTCTAATGACACTTTAGTGACAATTGAAATCTAAACAAGTAGGAATCCCTTTGGAGGGGTGATTTTGAGGTACTTGTATAATGAATCTGAAAAAATAGTGTTAAAAGATGAAATATAGGAAGTCATTTTTTTTTTTGAATATACAATTTTTTTTAATGTAAATTGTATATGACTACGTGAAAATATAAATTTTCTAATAGTTGCAAGAAATGGGCCTAAATAATATTATTTTTCTATGCTTATGAAAGATTAGGGCCTAAATGATGTAGTTTTGTATAAAAATTGTACTAATAAAGAGTATAGTTTGTACCAATGCGATACTAACTTTGAAAAAAAATTATGATATTTTTATACTTTAATTAAAATAACAAATTCAACAAAGCCCTAAATGTGTAACACCAAGTGTATCTGTTGGACTCGAGACCTTTAAAATAATGATTTTTTTCTTCAATATGTAGAGATAAATTTATAGTAGTGCAACATATATCATTTTTTAAATGGTTTAGGCGATCAAAACATTATGAAAAAATGCTAGACATACATATTTTGAAACTATGATATGTAACATTCCCAAGCTTAACCAGGGAACATTACCTGCAAAAACACACATAATTTGAAATTATCTTTGCTAATTAATTCTTGTAGCTTACCGACTATGAATTAAACACATATTCAAATATATTATGATACACATAATTTAAATGCATCTACAACATTATAAATGAATGTAATGTAGCCAAATAATCATCCACAATAACACATAAAACCCATTCTCACACATAGGGTAAAACATAACCATTAAAGTCATAAGAAACCCATATATAGATAAACACTTATCTTTTAAAACATTTGTGCAACTAACTTCTTGGGAAGGACATTCCACCCAACCATAGACTTGCTGCTCCAAATCTCAACAACAAGTCACCCCTGAGTTGGGGCTAGAAATCCACAAGAGAAGGGTGCCTCTCACAGTCCACTCATAGTTGAAATCTTACAACCCAGTGGCATTCTTCTACAACTATCATGAATTTCCTCCAACTCTCTTCCTCTTGACATCCCCAACCCAAGGAATGTACCCCTTCACTTCTCTCAATCCATCAAGCGTCCCATTCATTTACCAAGGTCTCTCTGGCATAGGTAACCAATAATCTCTATTGGAAAATCACTGCTAGGAAGAACTATAATAAAAAAAAAACACTTGTCGATCTAGTGCAACTCACCCAAGAGTTCACTCTTTAGGCCTGACAACGTGGTTCTTCAATTTCCAGCTCCAAAATGCTCCAAAAACGCTCCATCATGCTACAAAATTCACCCAGCCTTCTTGACATAGCTCAAGTGCTCTTTTTCCTTGCTCTCCCCTTGTTGTTCATGAAAAAATAAATGTGAAAAATTGCATATTCTCCCACATACGAATTTCCTCTATTTCCCATGACAGCTGACTTCTCGCTCTGCCTAATATTGATTATACTACAACCCCATGCTTCCAATAATTATGGAAGTTCTTCTACACCCACCCCCTGACAGGTATTCAATGATTGGCTCTCACACACTCAACTAGAAAATATAAGGTTTTTCACAAATGATAATAAAATTCAAAAATATAGGTTTGGATTAATACCCACAATTAATTACCTCCTTGAACCCCTCTTAGACTCTCCTAGACATTCTCCTCTCTTGTGGATAAATCAACCCCCATCTCTGTCCATATTCCCAGTAGCTGGTATCACATTATATTCATTAAAAATAAAAAATACAATTTGCATATTACATTGCTTGGCCATAGCCATATTCCTATCTACATTGTGCTTAAATTAAACTAGGGATTATAGTGGGGAAGTTACATTCCCCATCCCTTACAATTATGCACCGTCAGTGCATATCACCATGTTGAATGTATATACAAATTTATAGCACAATAACATTTTTGTAGTTTTACAACTCTAGCAACTGTTCCAACCAAAATCTCATGTTCCTCTGAACTCGTTGACCTAAAGAATGTGTCATTCATTTATCAGGGATAACCTAATGAATATAAAATTTGTTTATCAAGATTAAACCAATGATTGAACCATTCTTTTGTAAGGCCCCCCAATGCAATTGGATAGGACTCTGAGATATGGTTTTGGAACTCTAGTTGCTCAAAATGGAGTCTTGCATTCAATTTTCTTCAAAATTGTCAAAACATTACATGTATTCTTCTCACATGTTTTCTTCATGCTCCCATGTAGCATCTTTAGGACCGCAGTAGATCCATTGAACCTTTACTATCCCTATGGATTTGTTCTGGAGAACTTTGAATTTTCAGTCCAGGATGCATATTGGTTCCACTTGGAAATCCATTTTGTTTTCCACTTGGATCACACTCCAATCAATTATGTGGTTAGGGTCAGACACATATTTCTTTCATATTGATACATGAAAAACATTATGCACTCTCATGGATGCATGCATGCAACTAGCCATGTCTTTTCTAATATTTCAAATGGTCCACAATATCTTGCTGACAACTTTAGGTAGCAACCCAATCTTATTGAGCTTCTCTTTGATTTCATTTTGAGAAAAAACATGTTCACCCACTTTAAAATCTCTAAAAGTGTTGTTCTCATTTGCATAATTTTTCTACATATCATGGGTAGTCTTTAAATTATGCTTGATATTTACCATTTGTTCTTCCATTTCCTTTAACAAAACTGGCCTAATAATAGTTATGTTTGTTGGGTTATCCCAATTCACTGGTGTATTACATTTCCTACCATACAATGCTTCAAATGGGATCGTTTTTAATGGGGCTTGATGCCCATTGTTGTAATAAAATTCCACTAAGTGGATATAATCTTCCCACTTTGATGGTTGGTCTATCACATACATTCTGAGCATGTCTTCAATGATTTTATTAGTCCTCTCTATTTTCCCATTTGACTTTGGGTGGTATGTTGTACTGAGATTCAATTTTGTCCCAAATCCTTTAAACAAACCTTTAAAAAAAATTGTTGTAAATTTTGGATTTCTGTTGAAACAATTGCTTTAGGAACTCCATGTAGCTTGGCAACTTCCTTAATATAAATCTCTGCAATGTTTTTTTCTTGTGTGTAGTCTTCACGAGAATAAAATGTGCAACTTTTGTTAATTTATCCACCACCACGATGGAATCATGTTACTTCACTGTCTTGGGAATATTTATAATAAAATCAATTGTAACCACTTCTCATTTCCACTCAGCAGTGGGTAATGGTTGCAACATCCCCGCTAGATGTCGATGCTCTGTTTTCACCTTTTGACATTCTAGACACATGACTATGTAATTAGCCACTTCTTTCTTCATCCATGGAAAAAAATGTTGGCTTATTATATATGCAATTATCTTCTGATATCATGGGTGCCCAACATATGACACATTGTGCATTTCCTTCAACACTACATTTTTCAGCTCTTCTGAATTGGGCACATATATCTTTCTTTTGTACATGAGGATTTCATCCTCTTTCAACTCATAATAATTAAATTTATGTTGTAAGTTCCCTCGTTGTAATGTCTCTTTTATTTTTATATATTGTTGATGTGAATTTGCATCCTCTAAATTTTTCGATTTTAAATATGTGCTAAACATACTGATGGCGTAAATATTCACTTCATGAGCTCTTATGTTGAGTGCATCAACCACCTGATTTTTATTTCTTTTGATATGTTTGATTTTAAAGTCATATTCACTCAAAAATTATAGCCATCTAGTTTTCTTGACATTTAATGTTGGTTGTCCAAACAAATACTTCAAACCATAGTGGTCTGTCCTTAACTCAAATATTTGACACATGAGGTAATGTCTCCACATTTTAATGCATGTACGATGGTTAATATTTCCAAGTCATGGGTAGCGTAATTCCTCTCATGCTCCTTTAATTTCCAGGACTCATAGCATACCACATACTCTTTTTGAGTGAGGACTCCACTGAGCCCTTCCTTGCATGCATCCAAGAACACTAAAAATAGTCATCTGGATCTACAATCTTTAATATTGGTGCACTTATTAAAATGTTTTTCAACTGCTAAAAAATTTCTTCACACTTGGAGGTCCATTCAAATTTCACTCTCTTCTTTTTTAAATAAGTGATTGCTCTTGCAATCTTTGAAAACCCCTTTATGAATCTTTGGTAATAACCTGCAAGACCCATAAAATACCTGACCTCTGTTACATTTCTTGGCACTGGTCATCCTCTAATGGCCTTTATTTTCTTAGTATCAATTGTTATTCCATCAGCTGAAATAATATGCCCCAAGTAATGAATCTTCTTTTGAAAAAAGTTGCACTTACTTAAATTGGCATAAAACTTATGTTCTCTCAAAACTTGCAACAAAATTCTTAAATGTTTCTCATGCTCTTCTTCTGTCTTGGAGTATATTAGAATATCATCCAAGAAAACAACTACAAACTTGTCTAGATACTCCCTAAACACTCCATTCATCAGGCACATGAAAACAATTGGGGCATTTGATAGCCCAAATAACGCTATTGTAAATTCATATTTCTCATATCTTGTTATGAACGTTGACTTCTTGATATCTTCTTCCTTTATCTTCACTTGATGATAACTCTATCTCAAATCAATCTTGGAAAATATTATTGCACCTTTCAACTGATAAAAAAGATCATCAATCCTTGGAAAAGGATATTTTTTCTTTATGGTGACCTTATTCAGCTGTCTAAAATCAATACATAACCTTAAGGTTCCATATTTTTTCTTCACAAAAAGTACTTGGGATCTCCAAGGTTACACACGTGGGTGATTATATAAGGCGTCTTGGACACTGGGGTAGCTCCTAGCACCAATTCAATAGAGAAATCAAGATCTCTCTTTGGTGGAAATCCTGGTATTTCCCTAAAAACATTTTCAAAATATTTCAATACTGATTGGTATTCAATGATTTCCACTTTATCTCTAGTTGACGCTTCCATATGGGCTACAAAAAATTTACATCCCTTCCCAAAACTCTTTTTCAGTTGCATGGATGAAATTTATCTAACAACTACAACTCTTGGAATGCCTTGGATCTTGCCTTGTTTCCCTTCCTCATCAAGACAAGTTATTATCTTGTTGTAACAACCTAGCACAACATGGTGTTTTTCCAACTAATTCATGCCAATTAGACAATCATATGATCTTAATGGTATGATGTTCACATCTACCTTTGTGTTGAGTCTATTCATGTCTATTGAACAATATTTAACCAACTCATTGATATTTCTCTTAGCCCCTGTGACTAACTGAACTAACCAAGATTTCTTATGCTTACTCCTTTTCAAGTGAAGTCTTTCAACAAGATTAGAGTTTATGTAACTATGGATAGCTCCAGAATCGATTAAAATTGCTATGGGATAGTTATCAATCTTACCTTCCACTTCAATCATGGGAGATTGATACTCTGTTTGCTTATTTTCCAAGGCTGCATAAATCCTTGGCATGCTTCCTCCCATATCTTCAATTGTTTCAACCTCTTGAATGTTTTAAACAATCATAATTCTTTCTCCTTTTTCAAGGAAATCCCTATATAAGTGATTTCCCTCACATCCCCAACATTGTACAGGTTGTTGCCTTGGCCTTTTCCCAAATGAATCTATTGTCTTGTGCTCATTTTGGGTTGACTATCCTTGTTTATTTTCTTGGGAGTTTTTATTGAAAAAGGCTGGTTAAAAACCTTTCTTCCTTGGCTCTTTCTTACCCTTCATATTGTCACTACAAGTATTTTGGAATACTGGGCTCCCTATGCTTTGCTCATAAAGATTTTTTTCTCTCCTTATGGCTTCTTTCAAGGTTCAAGGGTTATCATATTGTATCTTGTCACTACATAAAGAGGGTAACACACTTAGAAACCTTTGTAGTTTTGTATTCTCATCCTTTATTAAGTCCACATACTTCAACAACTCAAATAACCTCTTCTCATACTCATCCATTGTCATGCTTCCCAACTTGAGTTCAAAGAAATATTTTTTCTTCCTTTCATAGTAATGCTCAGATAAGTATTTATCTTGGAAATATCCTTTGAACTACCTCCATGATACCTTCCTCTCATCAAGGTTTTTGGATTTCTTAAGCTGATCCCACCACATGGCTTCCTTTCCTTGCAAGTAGTAGGTTGCAATTCTTGTTTTTACCCTAAAGGGATAATCATGCAGCTGGAAATATTTCTTCATTTCCAACAGTTAGGCCTCAACCTCTTCTCCCTTCCTATGCTCACCATTGAATATTGTTGTCTTGATTTTCCCGATTTCACCTTGAAAAATGTCCTCGTGAGGCCATGTGCTCTATATCCTCATAGAGGACACACTTGGGTTGATCCCTGGCCCTAAAATTGTATTACCTCTCTTAGTGGATTTCTCTGGGGAATGATGGAACCTGCTCATGCTCTTTGACTTCATGTCATTGCCATGTTCATCCCTTCTACTATGGGATGTAGATGATGTCACTTTTCTAGCACTAGTTTCTTGCTTTGTGCAATATCCTTTATTGGCTTGCCTCTATAGTATGTTCATACTCTAAAGTATCTCTTCCTGAGCCTTCATAATATTCAATTTATCTTCCCTATAACTATGCACTTCTCTATGCAGGCTTCTCATAGTTACAAGCTCCTGCCTCTCTCTTCTTCCATTAGATTTTGTCTTAGCATTTCCCATGCTGACATGTAGCCCCCTGAATTCCTCTCCATGAATGTAGGACCCTTAGGCATCATCCATTGTTGTAGTTCTCATATACAAACCAAACTACCCTTTTATACCTCTAAATTCTGTAAAAAAAAATTGCATGCAAACATTTTTTTGTTAGACAAAATATATACATACACAATGATGAAAAACAATACATAAGTTTTTTTTCCCTACTCTTTAATGACACCAGTCATCTTCTTTTGCATTGATTATAACTTTGCTTCTCAAATCAATTTTTTGGGTGGATATATAGATTCTCCCATCCAATATCTCCCCAATGACTATTTTATTGCTCGATTTTATTATTTGAGTATAAATTTATAGTCATATGAATATTGCTAATTTCCCCCTTTTATATATTCTTCATTCTGGTGCAAATAATCTCAGACATCAACTCCTCTCACTTGTAGAAGTAAATATGTCAGGAACCATAAAAACTTTTGTAGGATCCATAGATAATAATTATGACAAGGAACACATAAAAATTCTCAAATTGTCATTTAGATGATCTAGTAAAAAACTACAACAATATGGAAATGACAACTTTGTCCTTTTTTACCCATTTTCCCAAAGAATTTTTAGCCAAACATATTATCTTCCAAACTGTGCACTTCTAGAAGAATTTCACTCAACCAAATTTGTCTATATTGGTGAGTATAAAAAAAATTGAGTACTTAAATTTTCCTGTATTTTCCATCTGGGGACTCTTTTCCTCCTCTAAAATCCCAAAAATCCCCCAAAAGTGGCCCAAAATAGTAGATTTTTGCTTATTTCAGCATCCCCAATCCAAACCCCTTTGGTTTTATTCAATTCCTTCATTGGTTATTTCCATGCCTACTTTCTCGGCTCCCTCCAATAATTTCATCTCAATCTGCATCTATGCCAATGATCTGGACCTAGATCTTTAAAAACCACTATTTTGTAACTTCTGACAAATACAAGAAGAAATGGGAAATGGCCCTGTCTGGAACTTTTGTATGTCTCCTCAATGTGGACAAAACCTAGAATTTTCATCTAAACTTGACTTAATATGCTCCAATTATGGCCAAAATAATATTTTAGCTCCAGACTTAGTTTTTTTTAGACTAAAAGATAATTATGTTTATGTGGTTGATGATGTGGCATTATGAATCCACATGGCACCCCAAGGTGATGCCATGTCATCCTCCTGGCCCGCTTAACCTTGTATCGTCATCCATTTCTCTCCTTTCTCCTATGCTAACCTTTAACATTAATATTTTATGGGCCCCACCTGCCCAACTGACACATCTCTGACCCCAGATGGGACAAGGGTCCCAACCTAACTATCAAATTCCATGTGGCATCCCTTCATTGGTCACAAGGATGGATAGGTCCCATCCCACACCTTTACCTTGGTGCACATGAACTTGCACGACTCTAAAATCCAGTGACCAACATTGGACGAGATCGATGTCAGAGAGGCCATGTCGCATCCCAAACATGCATGGGAATTAAAAAACCTTTGGGTCACGACTGTGGTTTCTCCATGCTACATGGCATGATTTTAGTGGTTTCTCATGGTACAAGGGATGTAAGCCAAAACCTCTTCACTCCCATGCAACGATGATTTATCATATTGGCTATACCACCGACCCATGTGACTTCCATGTCACTTGCCACCGTGCCACCGACTACCATTGTAGACCTACCACCGTGGAAATAAATGTCACCTCTGCCATGTCACTACCACATGCACTACCACATGACCTCCATGTCATGCTAACGTCATGTACGGAAAAATACTCATTTTTTTTTCCAAATTTTGAATTTTTCCAAAATTGCATGATTTTGAAATTTTTACCAGGACTACATGGAACCCAAAATTAAGCTTGATAATGGCCAATTTAGGCCTGGTGCGTATCAAATTTACCTCTACACTCAAACTTCGACACTGTCGTGTTGAATTCTCAACCAATTTCGTTGGAGAAATTGGGGCTTTTGCCCAATTTCACTCAATTCTTCATGGCTACATTGTAATTTAAAAAATTCAACCAATTACAGACCCAACACATGCATATTTAGGGATTAAAATTGGGGATTTTAACCACTGAACTCGAATTCACCAAAATTACATGCAATCTCCTTACACTTTTTCCTGGAAAAATATTACAACCACATTGTAAACATCCTCTGAGCTTTAAATCTACAATTTTTAATTTTTGTGTGTTGAGTTTGGACCATATAGGCTTAGTGTTTGAACCTGTAGATTTTATACCATTATGTAATGTTCCCCAACCTAACCAGAGAACATTACTTGTGGAAAAACATATAAATTCAAAAATTTATTTTGCTAATTAATTCATGTAGCTTACCAACGACGAATTAAATACATATTCAACTACATTATGATACCCATAATTTAGATGCATCTACAACATTCTAAATGAATGTAAAGAAACCAAATAATCATATACAACAACACATAAAAACCATTATATTGCACATGGTAAAACATAACCATTAAACTCATAAGAAACTCAGAAATAAATAAACACTTATATTTTAAAACACTTGTTCAACCAACTGCTTGGGAAGGACATTCCATCAAACCATAGACTTGTTGCTCCAAATCTCAACAACAAGTCACCCCTGAGCCGAGGATATGAATCCACAAGATAAGGGTGTCTCTCATACTCCATTCACAGCTGAAATCTAACAACCCATTGGGATTTTCCTACATCTATCCTGAATTTCCTCCAGCTCTCTTCCTCTTGACCTACCCAACCCAAGGAATGTACCCCTTCACTAATATCAGTCCATCAGGCATCCCATTTTTTTTTATCAAGGTCTCTTTGGCATATGTAACCAGAAATATCTGTGCCGGGAACTCAAGGGAACTCACTTCCAGGAAGAACTACTAGGAAAAACAACAACAACATTTGTAGATCTAGTGAAACTCACCCAAGAGTTCACTCTTTAGGCATGACAACCTAGCTCTTCAATTTCCAGCTCCAAAATGATCCAAAAAAACTCCAGCATGCTCCAACATATTCCCAGCCTTCTTGGTCTAGTTTCAATGTTGTTTTTCCTTGCTCTCCCATTTCTATTCATGCAAAACAGAATGTGAAAAACTACATATTCCCCTCCATACGAATTTCGTATATTTTCCCAAGACAAATAACTTCTCACTCTGCCCAATGTTGATTGTATTGCAGCCCCATTCTTCCAATAACTATAGAAGTGACTTCTACACCCACCCCTTGATAGGTATTCAATGATTGGGCTCTCACACACTCAACTAGAAAATAGAAGATTTTTCCCAAATGGTAATAAAATTTAGAAATATGGGTTTGGATTAATACCCACAATTAATTATCTCCTTGAACCCCTCTTAGACTCTCCTAGACATTCTCCTCTCTTGTGGAAAAATCATCCCTCATCTTTGTCCATATTCCCAACAGTTGGTATCGCATTATATTCATTAAAAATCAGAAACACAATTCGCATATTACATCGCTTGGCCATAGCCATATTCCTATATACATTATGCATAAATTAAACTAGGGATTATAGTGAGGATGTTCCATGATATATGGAAAAGGATTGATAAGATGTTGCTTATCATCCTTTTAATTGAAGTGTCGAGGATCTATCACTATTAAGTAGTGGAACATCATATCTTAGACTTTTTTCGACCTAATGACCATTATGGATTTTTCTTAACAAATCCCCTATGATTGCATTTAATAATTCCCCCCTTTTTGGAATGCACGTGGCCCATGAGAAGAGAAAATGTCATTTTTTACAATTGAATATTGATATGGATAGACAAATAACAATACTCCACTTTCACCAACCCAATAAGTCCGCTTTGAAAAACTATGATATATCTTAGAACACGAATAAAATAAAATATGAAATAATAATGTTTCTTTAAGAAAATTACACATTTGGATTTTATGGACCAAGTCTATAAACATTTATAGTTTCATGAAAAATCAATTTATATTTAACATATTGAAAACTGTGATTACAACTAGAGATATTAACAAGTATTTGGAAAAAAAATATTGGTATGGTTTTTGCAGTTAAACTATCAAGTTCATTAGCCTGACAATTTCAAAATCAAAGAAGCCACATTTATTGGCACCTAAATTTGTTATGTTTCGAAAACATGAGTGCATTTTTAACAAAATGTCATTTTGTGATGGAAAGCCACAATCCTACCCAAAAATCAAAATTAAAATAACACATGTTCTCACGTGATGGAAACTTACAATCTTACCAAAAAGTTGAAATATAAAATAATGTTCATGACTTATGCATATATATATATATATATATAGAGTTATGAAAACATTTTCCATGCATATACATATAAATTTATCACAAACCTATTAAATAGGGTTATAATATATAATTAGTCTCTTTAATTACACTATGTAGATCCCATATTTAACCCTAAAAAATATAAGTAGGTTGTATAGATATTTAGTTATACATTACATATTTCTAATTATGTGATGCACATCCGTAGATAAGCCTTATAGATCCAAAATTAGACCTTATAGGCCATCGATTATGTGTTATATGTCCTTAATTAGGGCCTACAAATATAATGAAGTTCTCTTGAACCCTACATATTACTTTACAATCACTAGTTAGGCCTTAAATATCCTAATTATGACCAAAATAACTAATTTTCAATCCCAATTTATGGCTTGGGTCACAAGACATATTCTTGTTATGCTCAAACCTAAAAATTAAACACATGTTCTTCTTATAGGCCAAATATTCCTTCTATATAAATTATGTAGCGAGTAGGGTCCCATCCATGGGCCATGAGCCCTAAATTCAAGTTCTTGGTTTTTGACCATAAAATATAACTGACACCATGATTAAGGCCCACCCTTGTTACTAAACATTATTTCAAGCCCATATCCCTCTACTAGGCCATAGATTCCTTATGTATCCCATAATTCATGGTGTGGGGCCTTTCACATGGTCTGTCATCCCTAAAAGCATTAGTTAGGGTCATTGTCCCTAGTTTTTTGCCCCAAAACAAGGCTTGCACCCTAATTCTCATAATTGTTGTTCCTAAACATAAAAATTGGGCCCATGACCCTATTGTGGGATAAATATTCAATCAATATAGTCTATGTCACGATCGATAGCCTCTTGCATGGCCTATGAGACTTAAAATCATTAGTTGGGGTCTCATTCCCTAATTTTTCACTCCAAACAAGGCTTTGTCCATGGGAACCATCCTTATTGTTGTCTCAATTGCACTTGCGTGCATCTTTCCTAATGTTGGGTAGTTGAATACCCAAGGTTCATCCAAAGCTTGATGAACAAAAACCCCAAGGAATCGACATATCAATCCTTAGTCAAAGACTAAAGAAGGTCTCACCCGAGACACCATGAGGATCGCATATACAGTATGGTCTTCTATCGATGATGATGAAGGATTGATTGGACAAAATTCCATCCAAGTGGGAATTTAGAAAATCCATTGAAAACTGCTTAGAAATTGACAATAAACAACAACAATACACACATTCCATTGAAACATAAGTAACACACCATAAGACCATAATTACTGCAACCTTATTATTTTCATTCCATCCCCACAAACATGCATTAAGAAAGTCATACATTGACAACAATAGATCCTTTCTCTCTTATCCAATTGCCTAATATTACATTACATAGTGCCATGCGCTTTATTTAGACCTTGTAAATATGACAGAATCAGACTTACAACCAGAGAAATTACAAAATACATGCTCAGAGTGAGCTCAATAACACCAATACAAAAAAAACCAATTGACTAACAAGATAACTAACTCCGTTTATGTTCTTGTTGCTCCCTTTTATCTGCTTTTGGGCTCTAGCGCTCAATCACTTTCAGTTCTGCTCCACTCGCTTTTTTGACTGCCGGTCTCACACACTTTTGTCACCCACATGCATTCCACATTGACTCTTTGGAATCATGACAATATCAACCACCTTTCCATCTCATCTTCTTACTCCTCCATGATCCCTCGTGTTGTGTATAGTAATCATTTGAGAAGATTTCCCAAATATTATTTCTTGATTCCGATGTGCATGTGGTGTCTTCTTTATTTCTGGTGCGCATCACAAAGCTCATAATGGTTTTCATTTAATAGAACTTTAATTGGTGTGCAAATAACCAAACTTGATCTGGTGTGCACACCTCATGTCACCCCTCTCACAATTGCTTGAGCGTGCACAAAACTTGAATAGGTGTGCACAACTTCATTTGTGTGCACACATGATAATTATCCAAAAATTTGGGTTCCAACAGCCCCCCACCACTATTACTTGGATCTTCCGAGAGCCAAATGCCTCAGGGAGTGACTGATAAGACATACGTAACTGTCTTTATGAGTTCTTGGACAAACTCTTTGAAATGGAGATCAAGCTCATTGAGGGTGCTTTTAAGTTCCTAGGTGAGATGAACAACCAACATGGCATCGACTGTTGTGACCTGAGGGGCTGTCAGATATTCTTTTCCCAATTTCTTGATTAATGGGATGCCAAAAACCTGTGTTTTTGTCAATTGGCTATAGCAAATCAAGGCCCTATTGGTTGTAGTAGTGATGCGTTCTGATATGGTTTGCTGCTCAGCGTGAGTTGCAATGATCTCTTTTGTCTTGGATGCAATAGATGCCATGGAAATGACAAGCTCACCTAGAGGAAAAGAAGCCATGCTAGGAAACCTCAGCCTCAATTGCACGAACTATATCATTCATAGAAATTAATTATGGGGGAGTTTGTAAGTCGTTTCATAAAGTGAAGCTATGGACTACCATCCCTGAAAAGTCCTGCCACCTATTGAGGTCATCACGAAGAACCGCTTCAACAGTTGCAACTTTTATGTGTAAATCCCTCTAACCACAACATTAATGATCCGAGTTTCCCAAAATTAGATGAAGTTGACATGATGTAACTCCCTTTCATATCAAACGTTATTATTAAAAATCTTTCATCACCATCGAATCTGACACAATGGTGATGATTTAGATGGCTTCGTGCATGCGCATGTCTTATTTGTCTGGGGTGTCGCGCATGCTTACTGAGCACCCTGTTAGCACCATGATTTTCATAGCTATGGTTATAGGTTTGTTAGAAGTTTGCAAAGTCATGCCTGATAGCACCAATATTGATTTTATGCCTGGCATCATCTAACATCTCCAAGGGTTGGTTTCAAAAGGAAGCTTTATCATTTATTATTTCCATTTCCATTTGAAACTGCACGTTGCAAAATTTGTTGTGCATTGCGTAGAGAATTACACTACGCAAAGGATGTTGTTGCGCAAAGGATGTTGTCGCGCATGGGATGTTGTCGTCTAGAGGACGTTGTCATGCATGGGATTTTGTTATGCAAAGGATGTTGTCGCGCAGAGGATGTTGTCGCACAGAAGATGTTGTTGTGTAGATGATGTTGTCACACATAAGACTCTGTCGTGTGGAGGATGCTCTCGCGCAGAAGATGTCATCACACAGAATATTTTGTCATGTAGAGGATGTTGTCACACAGAAGATGTTGTTGCACAGAGGATGCTGTCGCGCAAAGGATGTTGTCGCGCAGAAGATGTCATCGACCAGAGGATGATGTCGCGCATAATATGTCATCGCATAGAATACGAAGTCACGCAGAATATGTTGTTGCATAGAATATTTCATCGCGCAGAATATTCCGTAGCACAGAGGATGTTGTCACGTAGAGGATTTTCCTACGCACAAGATACAGGGCGCGCTGCGTAAATGAATGGTTAAGTGGTAAACTTCAAGATCCGTTTCTGAAAAAATGGAGAGGAATTTTAAAAGTCCCCGAGAAGTTTTTGTTGAGGATAAACAAAATAATAAAAACCTCTCTCATATTTTCGAAAGGTGTCACTGATTCGGAGATTCAAATGAATCTTTGAGCCCTATTTTTCAGCTTTCATGATTTCTTGTTTGAGACATGTTTCTGCGACACGTATTCCAGCTAGTTGGAGATGAATTTAAGGAAACATAGAGAGGGTTTTATTTAGAACAAGATTACCTAAAAAAACCTCTCTTAGTTTTGAAAAATATTTTTTTATTCGTGACATATGATGTCATATTTAACGCCTATTTTCCCTGTTTGCTACCTAATCCACTGCGTTTTTGTTGTAGGTTATCGTTGCATACCAGACTTGTTGTGTAGGGGTGATAGAGTGTCCAGCATTGCATATGATGAATTATCACAACAATATGGTCGAATTTTGATCATGATCAATGATTGTAAAGAATATTTCGTTTACGATTATGATTTGGCAAAGTCAAGTTTTCTATTTTTAGTAAATCCATTGAAGTTATTGTTCTCTTTCAAAGAAACCAGATCCATGATTTTAGGAGGTGGTAGTTCAAACTTAAAAACCAAATGTGGCATTAGTTTTCTATATAAGGGGGTCATTTCAATGTAAGGGAGGTTGGTTGGAAAAACAGGGTAGACAGTGACTATTGATTGTAGCTTTCAAACTTGATTGAAAATTAATGCAAATGTCCTGAAACTTTGACGAAAAGATTATAATGGTAGTAGTTTGATGTATTGTACTCTTTCTTTACGTACATGATTTCTTGTGTTCTTTATATTCATATCTATATTGTGTCTAAATCAGAACGTTATTTCTATCTAAAATTCACCGCGCGGTGCTCTAGATTCGTGCCATTTAGATGATTGTGTTTCTTCTAAGTGAACTCTGAATTCATCCTCAACGGTACTTTGAGTTGCTTCAAGTATTTTTCTCTCGCCACACACAATGATTTTAAACTGAAATATTGTTTCTTACTTAGCCTTTATCCTCTCAAGTTCATTCACTAAGTCATTTGTTTCTATTGTTTTCTTAAATCGACTCCATAGCCCAAGGTCTTGCTTTCTTTCGCCAATAGAACCAGAAATATTATATAAAAGTGTTAAATCTAGCCGACAATTTAAATCCATACCCTGTACAGAGACGAACTCTTAGAGAGAGCCCTTTCCAAGTTGTAAAGGATAGTTTTCAGCCTCAAATTTCGTTTGTAGGTTGCCTCTATCATTCGTTTTCTCAGCCGAATGAAGTTTACAGAGAGCTAACACTCTAGCGTCGTTGTCGAGGATGAAATTGAAAATTTTCCCTAGGAAACAATGACATGGTTGAGTTCTGAGGTTTGAGAGTAGCAGACACGTAGGCACATATTGGCTGTATTCATGCTCTGGTGACTCCACACATCAGAAAATTAGTTTTAAGGTGATTCCACTGGCAGAAGAATCCAGAGATAGTGTTTTCATGGCGACTCCAATCAAGATTCAAATGTGATTCAAAGACTCCACTGGAGAATGAGACCTGTTGAAAGAGATATGGAAAATTCAGGTACTCGAGCTTAAGTTTAGTTCAAGAAGTACTTTTATGTTTTATCAATATATTCTTGTCCTTTCCTGAGTTTTTCAAAATAATATTTTTTCACTTACTGCGTTTAAATGAATCCCAGAGATCTACCCTTTTATATCCTTCATTGCAAACTGTAGGTATACCTCCTTCTTGTATAACCGATATTCACCAAGATCCTTCCTCTGAACCATATGATGTTCGTGATCATTCTTGTGAGCTTAATGAAACCAAAGATAAGCTTGTACCTTGTGTTCTTAATCCTGCACTCTCCAGGATTCAAGAAAGATGCAGTACTCTTAAATTGCCTTCCATCTTTTAAGAATTTCCTCTGAAACATTATAAGTACCTTCCTAGGTTCAATGGAGAGCTTGATGGACATTCAACTAAAAAACATATTTAGGTCTTTGAGCATTTTATAGACCTTTTTGAGATTGAACATGATGATGTGTCTATGAGGGCCTTTTCTCAATCCTTACAAGGAGATGCCAAAGCATGGTTCAGAAATTTGCAGCCTCGGTCGATTAGCTCGTGGGATGACTTAAGGGAAGCCTTTCGTAGATTTTGGGGTGAGAGAAAAGCATGGAATCTACTCCTTTCAGAGTTTTGTGCCATGAATAGAATGAAAGATGAAACCATCTCAATTTTCAGTAGGAGGTTTGCTAGTATTTATTATAAACTACCTAAAGAAGTCCAACCTCCTGAAGTCGATTCCATGCTCCATTATGTAACAACCTTTCAATTAGAATTATCTTTTCTTCTTTTCTTCTAATGGAGAGGATGTTCAATAATTCTCAGGAAGTGGAAGACAATATTCAAGCATGTCAGAGGCTGCAAAATCAGAATTTAAAGAGTGTTGCAAATGCACAGAATGATGGTGTAGCAGAAGAACATGAGACTGTGCATAAACAAGAAGTCAATTTATATCCCGATCTTTTTCATCATGAGCAAGCAACTGATTGTTTTATGTACGCACTTGTAGACAACCATAAATGTGAATTTGCAGATTAGCCTGCAAAAGAGCAAGCCACTACCTCAATTTTCCTGTTTGATGACATTAGAGAGATTTTTGGAAAACACAAGTATGATGAGTACAATGATGACTATGAGGTTGACTTTTCAGAAAAAGCAGTTGCACTTTCCAAATCCGAAAATGATTGTTTTCAGCAATCTAAAAAAATCGGAAAATGTGCATATGACAGTAGTGAAGAAAATGAAGAAAGTATTGAATCGAGTGAAAGAAATTTTCCATCGTGTTTTCCTTCTTTCAAATTGCTGAAGCAAAATGTCTATAATGTTTCAGATCAGAAATCATCCAGGCATGATGTTGAATATGAAGAAAGCAGTGGAATTGCCAATGAAAATTATCTTCCATTATGTTTTTCTTCCTTTGAATTGTTGAAAGTAAATCATGGGATAACAGAGGAAGCAACAAAATCTGATTGCATTCACAGTGACACTATTTTACATGAGCAAATTGTTATCAGTGAGGAGGGCCAACAACCTTCTCATACATTTAATGTTTTTGATTACATGGAAGGTTATTTCAGTTCAGATTTGCAGCATGTGATCAACTACCATCTTGGAAATAAAGATGATGGTCAATCAACATCAATGTTAGATATGGATTGCTTGGCACCAGGGGTTTCATTTCAGCCAACATTATCTTCTGATTCAGAAGATTTTTATTTCTAGCAGTCTCAGCAGATTTTTCATCCTCTTTGTGGCAATCAACATGTTGAATTGCATGAAAAAAAGGATGTAGTGGAAGGGGTGAAACATGATTGTTGTTTTATGCATGTTTTTGATGATCCATTTGCAGTTTTTTTGGAGGCGGTAAACAATCCCAATGTTTTTAATTTTTTGAGATTTGAATTTGTAGATAAATTTTTAAATGAGTTATCAGTAAACATGCTTTGGAGAAAGCATGTGCAAAGAAAACAAACAGTGGATAAAGTGTTGGCATGGTTGCATTGGAATTTTGATTTCACTTGATTGGCTTTTTTTTCAGTAGTTAGGGTAGGTAGTTGTGAATAAGCTCAGCATGGCGAGCATTTCTTTTAGCATTTTTCAATTTGCATTTTTAGTTTGGGTTTAGTTCAGTTGCAGAATAAGTTGGTGGCGAAATAGATTACAGGTTGCAAATCACAGTATATGCCTTGGGAACAACCAAATGGATAAGGAACCTAGTCTATTGTTCTTTTCTACCTCACAGGGAGGATAACATCCCCATTGGAGTCAACTGTTAGCACCATTATTTTCATATCTAAGGTTAAAGGTTTGTCAACAGTTTGCAAAGTCATGCCTATTAGCACCAATATTGTTTTTATGCCTGACATCATCTAACATCTCCAAGGGTCGATTTCAAAAGGAAGCTTTATCATTTATTATTTCCATTTCCATTTGAAACTGCACACTACAAAATTTGTTGCGCGATGCATAAAGGATGTTGTCACGCAGAGGATGTTGTCGCGCATGGGATGTTGTTATGTAGAGGATGTTGTCGCACATGGGATGTTGTCCCGCAAAGGATGTTGTCCCACAGGGGATGTTGTCGTGCAGAGGATGTTGTCGTGCATAAGACTCTGTCGCGTAGAGGATGTCGTAGCGTAGAAGATGTCATCACGTAGAATATTTTTTCGTGCAGAGGATGTTGTCACGTAGAAGATGTTGTCGTGCAAAGGATGTTGTCATGCAGAGGATGTTGTTGTGCATAATAATTTGTCGCGCAGAGGATGTTGTCGTGCAAAAGATGTCGTCGCATAGAGGATGTTGTCACGCAGAAGATGTCGCCGCGTAGAAGATGTCTCCGCATAGAATATGTCATCGCACAGAAGTTTTCGTCGCACAAAGGATGTTGTCGCGCAAAGGATTTTCCTGTGCACAAGATAGAGGGTGCATTGCGTAAATGACTGGTTGAGTAGTAAACTTCAAGATCCATTTCTTACCAACTGGAGAGGAGTTTTGAAAATTGTTTTTCAAGGAAAAACCAAATAATAATAACCTCTCTCATATTTTCCAAAGGTTTCACTGATTGGGATATTAGAACGAATCTTTGAGCCCTATTTTTCATCTTTCATGATTTCATGTTTGAGACATGTTTTTGCGACACATATTCCGGCCATGTGGAGATGAATTTCAGGAAATCGAGAGGTGTTTTTTTAGAACAATCTTACCTACAAAAACCTATCTCAGTTTTGAAAAATAGTTTTTTATTCGTGATATATGATGTCATATTTAACGCCTATTTTTCTACTTTGTTGTGCAATCCGCTGCGTTTTTGTTGTAGGTTACTGTTGCGTAGAAGACTTGTTGTGCAGGGGTGATAGACTGTCCAAAAATGCACATGATGACTTATCACAACCATATGGTAAAATTTTGATCATGATCAATGATTGTAAAGAATATTTCGGTTACGATTATGATTTGGCAAAGTTGGGTTTTCTATTTTTAGTAAATCCATTGAAATTATTGTTCTCTTTCAAAGAAATTAGATCCATGATTCTAGGAGGTGGTAGTTCGACCCTAGCATCCAAATGTGGAATCAGTTTTCTATATAAGGGGGTAATTTCAATGTAAGCGAGGTTGGTTGGCAAAACAATGTAGACAGTGATTATTGATTGTAGCTTTTGAACTCGATTGAAACTTAATGCAAAGGTCTTGAAACTTTGACGAAAAGATTCTAATGGTAACAATTTGATGTATTGTACTCTTTCTTTGTGTACGTGTTTTCCTTTCTTCTTTATATTCATATCTATATTTTTCTAAATCGGAACGTTATTTCGAATCTAGAATTCATCGTGCGGTGCTCTAGATTCGCGCCATTTAGACAACTGTGTTTCTTCTAAGTGAACTATGAATTCATCCTCAACGATGCTCCAAGTTGCTTCATGTGTTTTTCTCTCGCCACACACAACGATTTTAAACTGAAAGATTGTTTCTTACTTAGCCTTTATCCTCTCAAGTTCAGTCACTAAGTCATTTGTTTCTATCGTTTTCTTAAATCGACTCCATAGCCCAAGGTCTTACTTTATTTCATCAATAGAACCAGAAATATTGTATAAAAGTGTTAAATCTAGCCGACAGTTTAAAGCCACACCCTGTACAAAGACAAATTCTCATAGAGATCCCTCTCTAGGTCGGAAAGGCTATTTTCCGGCCTCAAATTTGTTTTGTAGGTTGCCTATATCATTCGTTTTCTCAGTCGAGCGAATTTTATAGAGAGCTAACACACCCCTTCATCAGTTCATCATTGGTTAATTGGTTGAATTCACCCTAGGTGGGTCACAACACCTCTTCACATGTGCCCATCTAGTAAGTTGTCTCCACTGAGGAACTAGGCTTGACCTTTTTGGATCTGGTGGCATCCAATGACTACCCACTACCCCCTCACTCTTGCGGGACACTTTTTTTTCTCAATGGGGTTAAGTGGGATTAAATGGGAAGATGTTCTTTCTATTGTAACATATGGTGTATCCAGACCCATTCTCCACGCATGCGGCTCCCTTACTTGTCCTATAGAAAACCAAGGAACTCAGGGAACAAAGTTCTTTCAAGGGAGCATCACTAGGCCTTTAGGTGTCAGTTGTGCACATTACGCCACTTTTTGGATATCCACCACCATTAATAAGAACACATGTATCGACTGATATCTACATCGGGTATGAATATTTCTTGCATGGAGTATTTCACTGCTGCCCATTCACAGGGAGGTTCTCAATGCGTGGTCCACCATCATGATAGTATTCATGTGAGCAATATATCAAGGGCACAAATGTTGTGGTGTTCAGGAATATGCCGCATCCAAGAAATAAATGTATCTACCAGATCCAACCCATTGAACTAGTAGGATCCAAAATCTTCTTCGTGCAACTCATTGGTAATGCACACACATCTCCTTATTGAAACTTTGTAAAGTTTGTTCTTCCATCTTTCCATTGCATCATCTGAATTAGTATCATAGGACTTCACGCTCCACCAAATTAGTTTCCATTTTACATGGGATTGATATAATCTTCCATGTGCCCCGTGATATTGTAGATATTCTCAATAATAGAGCTATGTGCATCCTCATCTACTGGGTCATTATACCTATCCTCTTCATTAGGATCTAGAGGTGTGATCACATGTAGGGTATCAGTCTCAAATGACATTTGCCGCTTCTTCAAATTCAACACCGCATTGTTGTCGAAGGCCCAATAAATTCCAAGTAGTGCAAGGTAGGGATCAAAATCATCCATAATCTCTATTAATTCAAAGTCCTTCGTATTCACCCCTTCTATGCTCACTTGAAATTGCTCCAGTAGGCCTATAAGATAGATCTTATACTGATTTTCCAACCACAATTGGATGGGCGACCAAACCAAACTTGGTTTATCCATCAATTCCCATGACCTCTTTAGCATTATTTTCACATAGGAACCCAAATCCAACATGACGCCATCCATTCCATAACTCCCAATTTTTGTTGTCATCTTGAATTCTCTGCCTGTGCACTTTTTCTTGTTGACTTGAAATAAATCTCATTCTAGTAGGGGGGTTGATATAGTTCTCTCTATCCCTTATTCCCCCATACAAGTTTCTAACATCTACATGATCTTTCTCACAACATTAGTATCATTTAACAATCTCATTAAAAAAATGTAAGAAGTTACTTACTTGATCCTCAATCTTTGTTTCGCTACCCAAGTTGCACAGTGCCTCTTTGCACACCGTTTGCTTGAACTCCTCATACATCTTCTCCTTGATTTTTATTTGTTTGGCATGTCTTGGCTCTTCCTTTATTCGTGCTTCTTCCAACGACCCCTGTGTCGCGTGTTGTATTTCTTCGTTCATGTGATCTTCCTCCAACAACCTTTGCGTGGCATCATGCAATTATTCACGGGCGTGAGCCTCTTCCAGTGACCTTTGTGTAACTTGTTGAACTTATTCATGAATTTGGGCCTCCTCAAGTGACCTCTATTTCACATGTTGCAACTCTTCTCATGTCTTTTCTTCTTCTATGGCCCTCTGTGTGTTGCGTAGATTTTTTTTTGTTGGACGACATCAAACTTAGGAGGGATTTGCAATGCCTTTCTAATATTCCCCTCTGACCTTTGACTCGATCTTTCACCATGCTTGAATTCCATTCCGTTATTCGCTCCTCCGTGGGTTATCACCTGGACATCAACCTCATCATCCTTCTTCTTATTCCCACGTAGCTCTGTAGTCACCATATTGCAATGTGTTTTCTTCTCTGCCCATTTTTTTAACAAGCCAGGATAGTCCTCTGTAACATGCTCAAGGCTGTAGCAGTACCCACAGAGAGCACGTGGTTTGGTAAAAGATATTGACACATGGCCAATTTCTCTACAATTAAAAAAAGTGGGGGGCCTACCTCCCTCACCTCCATATCCTCGTCCTCGATCACATCCATAGCCTCCTCTGCGACCTCCCTAATAACCAACTCTCTTAGCACCACCACAATCACCACCCTTTTGTTCCTCTTAAACCCAAAATACATTATGGGTATGATATTGCATCAACTGGAGTGACCGGAAGTTATTTATATCATGTCCCATGGACCTGCAAAATTCGTAGAATAGGGTATGACGCGTCTTCAGATACTTCCCCAACATTGGGTAGAGGGGTGGTATATGGCCCCACTATCTACAAATTTCACACCATTTCGTTTGTGTCCCAACTGGAAATGGACTTGATGCACCCGTCACCATATAGTTACCAAGTATAGGACACTCATCTATGTGATGTCCCTTAGACAAACATGTGGTACACCATACGTGCTCGTGCATGAATTTTTCTTTTGTCATATCTTGTAAATGCATCATTAGGTTGGCTAGTTAAGACTATACCTGCTCCAATATTGCTAACGTCTCTCCTTCTCCTGGGCTAGCCTCCAGGCACATTGCAATTTCCACCACTTCTGCTTGAGTCATCAGCTTCTTCTAGGTGAGTGAAACTTGGATATGGGGAAGTAACCCCACAATACACCATTCTCTATGTTGTACATTCTAGATCTTGAACGTCAGCCTATCCAACAAAATATTGAACCATTGGTCATAATCCCACACAGTTTCTCCTTGCTTCTACTTAATCTTATTTATCTCTGTAATAAATTGAGACTATGACTTAGAATTATGGAATTCCTTAATAAAATATTTCTTGATCTCCATTAGGGACCTATCCTATCCCACTAGCGCAGTGGCCTTGTATTTCATGTACCATGTCAAATATCTATCCTTGAATGTCTTTTCTAGCTGCGCAATCTTTTCTTCCTCATATGTTATCCTCTTCACATACCATATTGCCTCACAGGTGAACCAATGTTGCTCTGCATCATCTCTCCCTGTTCCATGGAACAGAAGTAACCTCAGGGTACTATCTCAATTCTCCATCCTCAATCTTGAACTATTTCCTTCGAACTTACTGCTTGGTGTTGGGGTTCTCAATATAGATACCCTTCTTGGCAAAGTAGAGTTGAATTTGTCTTCTTAGTCACTCATGATTTCCATTCTTTCTTCTCCTACGCTTGCCTCTACTCCAATTTCCTTATTGTCTGTTGTCCTCTTTTCTTGCTTGCAAATGTGGAAGGGGGGTGGTTCAAAGGGGGGTAACTCCATATTCTCCTAACATTTCTCATGAGAGAACCTAGAGAGTTTCCTACTTGCAGTTGCACAAGGCCATCCACTATTTCCAACTCTTCTCCCCCACCACTAGGGGATCCTCCATATTCCTCTCCCACTTCTTTTCCTCTACTTTTTGCTCATCTTCCTCCAAAGTTGCAACACTTCACAATAACCAAGGGGTTCAGACCTCATCTTCTCAGACCCTACTACTACTACTATTACTACTACGGGTATCTTCACTAGATACCCTACACTCAATGCCATGCCTCTTCATGGTCCTATCCTCATTTGTGCTCCTCTCTGGAACAACACTCTCTTCCGCACTTCCTCCTGGTGTGGTCTCCTTCCTCTTCATTCTGGGCCTGACCCCTCATTGTGCACCCCTTTCTAACTTCCTTTCGCTTCTCTACTATACTCTCCTTTTTAACTCAACTCTTATTGCGTACCTTTTTTCTCTCTCTCTCCTCTGCTCTTATGGGTCCATCCTATTCCTCACCTCATTTCAACAACTTCTGGATCATCCTCCACAGATCTATCTCCTCTCTCACTTTTCACTCATATTTTCATCCACCCCCAGTGCTAGGGGAGTTTACTGAGCCATCCTATCGGGCTCCATGTGCATCAACCCTTTCTCCACGAACAACATTTTTATCCAGAGTGGGATTTCTTCCAGCATCCTTTTACTCAGGTCTTCCGTGAATTTTTGTTTAGCTTCGATGAAAGAATCAGTGTATTCTACAACAAATTCAATTATATACCCCTCCTTCACCCGAGTGAATCAGAAGACAATGGATTGAGTCCACTTGTTATCCAACACCTTCAGTCTATCAATTATCTTTTGATCCCAAACTACTAGTTCTAATGGCCTCAAAGAAGTATTAGTCACAATCTGCCTCTTCAACCACTCATACAAAAGACATGGAAATTCAACAAATAAAATTTCATGCATATTAGTGTAGAGATACATATCCTTCCATCGTTCCACATTGAAATTTAGACCTTGAGTTTCCCTCCGAGCAAACTCATATTACTTTGCAATCAACCAATCTTGAGTTTCTTCCTGAGATGGCTACCACCTCATTCTTTGGATTCATCATTCAATACAATAATTTCAGGTCTCGGCAATGAAACCATTGTTGGCTCAATCACACTTGCACATGTCTTTCTTAACGCTAGGGGGTTGAATACCCAAGTTTCATCCAAATCTTAACCAAAAAAAAACCCAAGGCATTGACATATCAATCCTTAATCAAAGACTAAAGAAGGTATCGCTTGAGACACCATGAGGATCATAGAGACCATTTGGTCTTGTGTAAGTGATGATGAAGCACTAATTGGACAAAAATCCACTCTTGTGGGGCATTTAGGCAATCCATTGAAAACTACTTAGCAATTGACAGTAAACAACAACATTATACACATTCCACTGACACATAAGTAATACACCATAAGACCAAAATTATTGCAACTTTATTATCTTCATTCCATCACCACAAACATGCATTAAGAAATTCATACATTGATAACAAAATATCATTTCTCTCTTATCCAATTTCCCAATATTACATTACGCAACGCCATGTGATTTCTTTAGACTCTGTAAATGTGACAGAATCAGACTTACAACTAGAGACATTGCAAAATATATGATCTGAGTGAGCTCAATAGCACCAATACAACAACAACCAACTGACTAACAAGCTAGTTAACTCAATTTCCATTGACGTTTCTCCCCTTTATCTGCTTCTAGGCTCTAGCACTCGACCACTTTCATTTCTTCTCTACTCGCTCTGTTGACTGACGGTCCCACATGATTCTATCACCCATATGCATTCCATGTCGCCTCTTTGAAATCGTAGAAATCTCAACTACATTGTCAACTCATCTTCTTGTTGGTCCATGATCACTCATGTTGTTTGTAATAATCATTCATGAGGATTTCCTGAAGATTCTTTCTTGATTCTAGCATGCATGCAGTGTCTTATTGATTTCTGGCATGCATCACAAAGCTCATACCAGAGCGCATTTTTCAAAACTTGAACTAGAGCTCATGCCTCCTATCACTCCTCGTGCAACTGCTTGAGCATGTGCAAAACTGGAATAGGTGTGCACAACTTTGTTTGTGCGCATGCGCACGATATTTACCCAAAACTTTGGTTGCCAACACTTATTGTGTTGAAACCTTGAAATCAAGGTGTAATCATGCATATATATATATATATATATATATATATATATATATATATATATATATATATATATATAT
>ML805853.1:117059-129779 GCA_009831015.1 Picea engelmannii
TATATATATATATAATAACACTGTATAATGCTAAAGACAAAGGTTTCCTCTACATGGATTGTGTTGTAGTTGGAGCCCTGCATATGGTCCATGAGCCTTAAAAGCAATGGTTACAGACTTAGTCTCTAGCTTTCGACCCCACAACTTTGATTTGGCTACAAGACACATCCCTATTTTTCTTAGACTTTGAAATCATACCGATGTCGTCTTGTAGACCTTGAACATTCCTTTTACAAGGCATATATAATAGTCTAGGGCCATGTGAATGTGCAATGATCTCTAAAATCATTTGTAAAGGTCTTATTTACTGGTTATTTGACTCTAAAGCATGCCTTGGTCCATGATACCCATCCTTGCTATACTCAAATCTTAAATTATGTTCCATATCCTTTTTATAGAACAAAGTTTCTTGATAAGAAAATCACTTAGTAAAAAATATTCAAAACACATGTATTTGTGGACTTATAAAAATTACTCCATTCTTAAATTTACCATATTATTATTTTATTTTTATAGTCTCTTATTGGTAAGCCCCTTTTCTAATTATTAGTAGCCCCTCACAAAATTTTACCATTTTTTCATAACTAAAATATATCATTAATTAAAAACTTGTGTTATATAATTTAAAAATCCTAAATACTGAACTATAGACAAATACATATTAAGAAAATTGAGTGCACCATGTATGAATTTATGTAGTGTTTTTCATACTTCTACTAGGGTGATTCACTATGAGATTTATTTTAACAAGGTCTTTGTAATGGTTTAGGACCTTATGCAAGCCACAGGCTTTAAAAGCATTAGTTTGACTCTAAGTTGTTATTTTTCAACCTAACCGACAACTTGGTCTATTAGAGTCATTCACATTGTGATCAAACCTCAAAATTGCACATGTAGCTATCTACATGTCAAAATTTTTCCTCTCTAATATGTGTAATGGTCTAAGGGGCATTTTTCATAGCCCATGATATTTGAATGCATTGGTTAAGGCTAAAGTTCTTGGTTTTTATCCTCAAAGCATGGCTTCGACTATAAAACCCATTCGTAAATTGTCATATAATCTCTAATTAAAGCCTATATCCATGTTGTAGGTCAAATATTCATCCTATAAAGCCAATGTAGTGGTTTTGCACCTTATTCATGGCATTGGTTTAAGTCTACATAAATAGTTTGTCACCCCATACTTGCTATCTAGGTTTTTTTTACACCTTTAAAAATTTGGGTTAAATAATTTTCACTACTGCCTTTGGCATCTCCTTGTTGGTAATGTCTCTCTTTTACATGATATTTCATTTGGTAAAACTAAGTGAGTGCAAAGATTCTTCCTTTTATACAAAATAGGTTGTTTTCCTTTTAGCCTTAATCTTAGAATGAAAGTGGCCTTAATATTTTGTTTGAAAATTCATTTTATTATAATATAAACTAGAAATGTCAAAATGTAGCATAATAAACATATAGTGAAAATTTTAAACTTAAGTGTTGAGGTTTTCATCGAACTAAGGTCTCAATTTGACCTATTGACTAATTGTTTGTGTATTTTTTTAAAGATTCAGAATTTTCATTTTTTTAAAAATGATTCCTTTAAATTTTTTAAGATAAAATTATTTTATTATAATAATTTCCAAATTTTTTTATAAACCATATAAAATATTTGAATATTTTTATAAAAATATTTTTAAACATTTTATTTTATAATTTTATTTTTAAAATTAATAAAATTTACCTAATTTTTCTACTTTAAAATATAAATCCTAAATTTTATTCCATAATTTATGAAATAAATAGATAAAAATAAAATAACTTGAAAAAGAGATAAAGATATGATAACTAAAACTTAAAAAAAATACAAATACATTCTTTTGTTATAGAATGTACGGAAAACCTATTCAATACGTCTTCATCCCATAAATATCAGCCCAATGTACTATGTCCGACACAACATTCCACACGCACCACATGGAGAACACGTGTTCTTTTGCCATTGGATTAACCCAAACTAATCTTTACAGTTTCATAGGATACACTGCATACGTGGCAAGACGTCAACGCGCGAAAGTTAAAACAGTGGGTAACGAAACCCAGAGGCGAATTACAGCCACAGATTTTGCCCATAGAACGTGACAAAGCGGACAATGAGCCCACCGATTGACCTCCTTCCTCCATATATATCCCCACCCCAGCCATCCTTTCATATATTTCAATTTTCTGGGTTTGTTTTCTTTGTTTGCAAAACCGCGAATACAGTAGCTGAATTCTGCAATCCGTTTTTCTGCAGCCCTGCGATTGGAACAGTTAACCTGGTTTATGGCTCCCACGGCGTCGATGCTGTCTGTGTTGTATATCCGTCGAAGGAAACCAAAAGCATTTGCTACGACGTCGGTCTCCTCCTCCATTACGGCCGAAGAAGGAAATGAAGTCCCCAAAACCGAAGCAATCGGCCAATCTTTGCGGCCGTGCATTCAGACAGGGTACCATGATTCACCTCACAACAGTTCAGATTATAATGAAACCAGTGAAGCGGAGAAGCAATTTGAGAAAGCGATGTTCTTCAGCTGTTGGTCCTGGTAATCATTAGGTTTTGAGTAGAATCAATGGCGTACTGTCAATCTTTGGTTGGGTAGCAAACAGGCGCATTATTTAATGATATGTATTATTAGGTTATGTCACTTTGTTCTGCAAAATTCTGTCTGCCAAATTCTCCCTGTGGATGTGAACAATCCACAGAATCTGCAGCTTTCGAGAACATTATAATTCGAGATGGCGTTCTCGTATATTTGAAAATTTTTATTTCTGAGAAAAAACATTCAAAGTTGGCCGCAAATGGTTTTCTTCAATGCACAGAAAATCCATTTTGATTTAGGTCTGGAACTCCAGCTCGCCTAAGAAATTCGTTTTTAGTTCCTGTCATAGACTAATCGATTTGATATGCTTTTTATTATTTAGCATCCTAAAATATATATAAATGTTTTATGTGCACTGGTAAGATGTTTTATTTATAGGTAAGTGAATGTTGAATCATGTATTCTTTCATGAACATTCCAGTTTCAAGTGAGAAATTGTGAAGTTAAGTAATGACTTGTAGTCGTTCATCATTACTTCAACATTAATTGGTTTGTTATTAATGCCCAATTCTTTTTTTTTTTTATGGAAATTCTCCGTTTAAATTTCAGTTTTGTGAGGTTAATATTAATGTAGCTGTCCTACACTTCATCAAGTTCATTGCATCAGTTATATTTGTGTTTTTTTTTAAATAGTTTGTCTTACTATAATATAATTTGAGACAGTTATATTTGTGTCTTTTTAAAAATAGTTTATCTTATTATAATATAAATATAATTTATATTTGTGTCTTTTTTTAAAATAGTTTATCTTATTATAATATAAATATAATTTGGGTGGTTAAGAAATTAAAGTTGTAATCTAATTTAATATCAAATTTTGAATATTTTGAAATATTTAAATATTATAATGTGATAAAATTAATAAAATGAAGAAACCAAAGAAATGACTCAAGTTGATGCTAAATTGGCCACTTATAGGATTTTTCTAAAAATTTCCCATGCGACCAGTTTATTATTTAAAACCATCCATATATGCTAAATCTTTGTGCATTATGTGTATAAGAGATAACATGATTTAAAAAGGTTGTTTACACTTTTATTGGATTCCCAACACATTGAGCCTCTACTTGGCCACTTATAGGATTTTTCTAAAGATTTCCCATGCGACCAGTTTATTATTTAAGACCATCCATATAAAATTCCTTGATTCAAGTAGGGTTTCAAACTTTCATTTCATATACCATTTCACAAGGTTTTCATTTTGGGGTGTTTATGTTGGAATATATAATTCCTACTTATCTAATGTTCTTGCTGATTTATTGAGAGGTAGAGTTAATCTCTACGTGAGTTGTGTGATCCTATTATTAAGAGGTTGTTAGAGAGTTGGATTGGTGAGAGCCTAGTTTGGTGTGTGGTTGAGATATTCTCTCAACCTCTACAGTTATCTTTAGAATAAGTTAGATCTGATAACAACATGAACACTCTATATAATAGAGTTCATTGTATTGATATTGTAAGCAATTGAATATTTGTTTATCACTCTACTCTCCCATTTTATCATGGTATCAGGGCGTCAGGGCTGGGCGTGACTCCCTCACGAGAGTGCCCAGAAATATGTGGATAGTAGAGTAGATAATTTCCGAGAGCTTAACATTGTGACTCGTCGATTGTTGCAGTGCTGTCTCAAATCCTGGTTTCTGGAATCATTGTTTTGTCCGGCGACGTGAGAACGACATAGGCTTATAACAGGGAAAGAGGCTTATAAAAGAAGCTTTTGATGCCACTTCTTGAAGGGATTAGCTCCTCTGGAAGTGGGATACACACTGGCAAGATTCCAGCAAGACTGTGAAGTTGTTGAGACCATCGGATATATTGTGCAAAGTCTTCTCAAGATCCACAACAGTTGCCACGTGATCGATGAGGAGGAGAATTCCACATGGACTTGTGTTGATTCCAAGAATTCCCTGAGTCGTTTCCTCATTTGAACCTTGAACTGAACAAGGAGCAGGTATTGCCACTATCGGATTGGCAGAGCAATTCAAATGGCCGCTGGAACAATAAAATAAAGCTTCGTGAGAAATTTGCTTCAAGTGATTTGCACTGGTTCGAAGTTATGAAGAGAACAACGATTGATAAAGCCTCTACAAAGTAAGTTTTGGCTGAGGCCACAAAGGTCGTGGGGAATGTTGCAGTGGTCGGCATGGATCCCAACAACATGTGTTCACAACCATGACGATGATACTGGTTCAAATTCAGATTTCCAGCCCGTATAGACGTGGAAAGATAATCTTATGGAGTTGGCAATGAGAACAAAATTGTGTTATATTTTGAAAAAGTGTGCTGGCCAAAATGTGGACTTTTTAGGAGTGGTTGACCCTACTTATGGTTGTAGTTACTTTTTTTGAATCTTCACACAACAACTGGTCATGCTGTTCAGCTTTGCAGTTTTGCAGCTAAAGAAAATTCTGCCTCATGCATCTGAACCAATTAGATGTCTCGTGTCACGATGGGGAATGGATCCAAATTCTCTTGGTTGTTACTCCTATGATATTGTTGGTAAGCCTCATGATCTGTATGAGCGGAAAAGTTAATGGGCTGATTGGATGCTGGAGAAAATAGTTAATGATTGCAAAGGATGCCCGACGAGTGGATGTTCTTTGCTATCGCATCTCTCTCAACCATAGGCTTCTCAGTGGTACTGTTCAGTACAAAGAACTGCATGAATTCAAATTGAAGGGCGTGTGACAAACAACTTTCCATGATATTGCAGAGGACTCAATTTTTTTTGAGTTTTGGAGAGGAGCTACAATTGCTGAGGAAATGAGTCGTCAAGCCAGAGGTTGCTATTGTTGGAGTTTGTTGTTGTTCGTGTCATTACATGGAGGTGTTACAACGAAATGAAGGCTGCTATTGTTGGAGTTTGTTGTTGTTCGCGCCATTACATGGAGGTGTTAGTACGAAATGAAGTGAGGTGTACGTGTCCATTCTGTTGGACTCACAGGGGGTGGATTGTGAGAAGTGTAATTGAGTTATGATTTTACAAGTATTGTTACTGATATTTTTTGGTTTGAAGGTGTGCATAGTTATGTTATTTGTGAGACATGTAATTGAAAGCAAGACTAGGATATTTTGATGTGGTGGTCTTAGAAAATTCTATGTACCTGAGCCATTGTATATCCCTAATGTAAAAAGTTCGTGGTAATCTAGAAACCACTATGTAAAGAATGATTACAGGTAATCCGAGAAAACATGATGCATGGTTGAGGGTAATCCGAGAAAACTCATAGCATGGTTATAGGTAATCCGAGAAAACCTAGTGCATGGTTGAGGGCAATCCGAGAAAATCCAGAGCATAGTTATAGGTAATCCGAGAAACCTGGTGCATGGTTGAGGGTAATCCGAGAAAACCCAGAGCATGGTTATGGGTAAGCGGAAATAAAACCTAGGTTGATGATGATGTGATACAAGGGGAGGTATGAAGAAAAATGGTTGAATGAACCATGTAGTTGAAAATGATTCCTAGAGAACTGGAGGTTATAGCGGCTGATGACCCATGTTTATGTGGACGTCAATAATCAGATGCAGGTACAAAAGGAAGCAGATGAAGAGATGACCACATAGATATTTAGATAAGTAGTTATTAAGAGAGTGTGTTGGAATATATAATTCCTACTTATCTAATGTTCTTGCTAATGTATTGAGAGGTAGAGTTAATCTCTACGTGAGTTGTGTGATCCTATTATTAAGAGGTTGTTAGAGAGTTGGATTGGTGAGAGCCTAGTTTGGTGTGTGGTTGAGATATTCTCTCAACCTCTACAGTTATCTTTAGAATAAGTTAGATCTGATAACAACCTGTACACTCTATATAATAGAGTTCATTGTATTGATATTGTAAGCAATTGAATATTTGTTTATCACTCTACTCTCCCATTTTATCAGTTTATGTAGAAAGATATCCTATGTAGAAAGATATCCTAACTGGTTTTTCTTAAGAATTATGGGGACATGTTCATTATTAAGGTTTCTAGGTCATTCTTGATAAAGCAAATTTATCTTAAGTTAGTGATAATTGATTTTAA
The DNA here is from genome assembly GCA_009831015.1 of Picea engelmannii. Taxonomy (NCBI): domain Eukaryota; kingdom Viridiplantae; phylum Streptophyta; class Pinopsida; order Pinales; family Pinaceae; genus Picea; species Picea engelmannii. Next base: position 123,700 of record ML805853.1, read on the forward strand.
AGGAAGCTAGAACCAAGGGTTCGGAGCTATCTCAATTGGTCTAAAGCCAACGACAATCTTATCTTTCTTGTTGTTGGTCATGGGTTTGACTTTTTAGATTTCCTTGAGGCGAGACCCTGTAATCAAGGCCAAGGTCGAAGGTTTATTCCACTGACCATCCATGGATCATGGGGAAGTATTTAGAGGGGTTTTGCATGAGTACATGTTTAATGGTTAAAACTTTGAACCATGGAAGCTCAAGATGGAAGAATTTTAGACAAAGACCAATGGGTTTGATTTGTAAACTATAATGGATATTCCATTGGACAAATTGATCACAACATATCATACAATATTTTGAAATCCCTTATTCTTGCAGTTTTTTACTTTAGATTCAAATTTAATGTTACTAGTTGAATGCATGGAATATTGTAATAAACTGAAACTAAAATGGTAGAAGGTAAGGAAATAAGACACCATCCCCACAACACACACAAGATGTACCTTAGGAAAACCCAATACAGAAAAAATCTAGCTAGAAAGTTAGTCCTATGCTTCGCTCTTTCCTTCTTAGTTATGAAATATAAATACAAAGAAAGGGGCAATCACTATGGAGATGTCATAGACATTGTGGCCAATATGTTTCTACACGATCTTTTAATTTCTTTGTTGTGATTCAATATTCCACTCTCAAATTCTCTACTCCACTATAAAAAAAATAAACAATACAATAAGAATGGAATCCCTTCCTATCTTATTGACCTAGTGTTTATCATGGCCTGATAGCCATCTACAGTTAGGTTTAGGGATTTTGCATGCCTCAATTGCCAATTAATGTTAGGTTTTGGACCTTCTAGAATCTTCTCAGAAGTCCATATGTGACTATCTCCACATGTGTGAGTAATGTGAGATAATATGGCATTTACAAGATACCATGGTGGTCAACAGGAAAGGTCAACTTGCAAGAGACATAATTTTTTTATGTGAACTTTGATTAAGGTGATATTCACACCATTGTAGAGATATCAATGTGTAGAACAACATTGACAAGTTAAAACTTTGTTCACAAATATTTGACCCCAAAAATTTCTCTTGAAGGCCTCAAATGCGATCTAAAAGGTTTTGGACCCTAAGTTACCAAAGTGGGACGTACCCCTAAAATGGACCCTACAAGCCAATAGATCTAATTTCTCACCCATTAGATGGAAGATTATATAATAATCCATTTTGGATCATACCTCCCCATATATAGAGAATTTTTTGTCATCGAAAGATTTACTAAGGATGAGCCAAAAATTTTCCTTCACCTTCTCTGTGAAGTACCATTTGGCCTTGCTTGGAAGTTTTCCTTTCAACCCAACCTACTAGAATTTGTGTTTCCCTTGTTTGGTTATTATAGGCTTCTTTTGAAAAATAGTATCTTCTCATAACTCTACTTCATCTTCTAGTACTAAGTACTCTATAGTAGAAATGAGTTGCTCATTAGTTTCCTAGTCCAACATGGAAGGCTCATAGAGTTTTAGATATTACTCATTCACTACTAAGTAAATGCATATATATGGGGGTAGAAAGGGTTTGTAGGCATTATTACCCACAATGTCCAACACTTCAAAAGGACCATATCGTAGAGCCTTGATCTTCTTACAAATACCTTGCAACATTTCTTTGTTTATATGTGACCAAACTCATCTCCCACGTCCTTGAATGTTTTCTCAATTTTTTGTTATTCATGTTGGGATTTATACTTTTCCTGTGACTTCTATAATGTCTCTTGTATTTCCAAATAGTTTTTCTTGATCTTTTCAACAATTTTTTAGCCTTCAATTAATTTTTTCTCATGTTTTCCCTAGTCCTTGTTGTCCATTTACAACATGTAAGGGTGAAAGTGGCAAACAACCAAATAAATCTCAAAGAGGGGACTTATTGGTAGAAGTATGGATTGCTCTATTATAAAAGTGTTGAATAAATAAAAAAAATTCACTAGGTTATTGAATGCTTCTAATTCTAATCCCTCAAAAGATAAACCAATGTTCTATTCACTACTTTTTTCTACCCATCTATCTACATATGGAAAGATGTGATTCTTTTCAACTTGGTTTTCATCTTCACCCAAAGTGTAGTCCAAAAGGCAGTGAGAAATCTAATATCTCTATTTGAGATGATTCTCCTTAGTATCCCAAAGTGCATCCAATCTTTTCAAAGAACATGTTTCTTTAATATTGTCCCTTGATGTTCTTTTACAAGGCAAGAGAATGCACATCTCTCTAAACTTATCAACTACCATGAACAAATAGTCATGTCCCTTCCATGTTCTTGGAAAACCATCCATCAAATCCATGGAGATGGTCTCCCAAGACTTGGTAGGTATGGGTAGGGTATGCTATAAACCTTATTTTTGTTACTAGGCTTGTTGGTACAACAAAGTATGCATTCTCTAACAAACCAAGGTAAATCTTCTTACATTCTAGGAAAATACAGGTACCACTACAATCTGGCAACTGTCTTCCCACCACCAAAATGTCCTACAAATTTGGAGGTATGAGCCTCTCTAATAAGTTGCAATATTCCACCTTTACAAACACAAATCTTGTCTAGCTTGTGGAGAAACCCATCCTAGAGATGATAGTTATCATGTTGAGTCCTCAATAACACTCCAAGTTTTGAGAAAACATTCCCCCCCAAACTCTTTTCATTTTCATCTTTTTAGGATTTATGTTGTTCTTATTCCCTTATTGTCTTGCAATGTAGTTTCTTTCGATCCTTATTGAAATGACTTACTTTTCAAAAAAAATTCTCAAATTTCCCTTTCCTCATTTTTTCATTTAGTTTGATCTCCTTTCTTTCAATATATATTTCCTTTGTTAAAACTCTTTCAATCCTCTTTTCTACCTTTTCTTATTTTAAATATCCCCCTTTGATTCCTAAGTTGGGCCAAATTCTCAAATCGAGCCCCGTTTTTACTTTGTTTACATTTTCTTTACCAAATTTCAAAGTCATTCTCGATTCTCCAATCAAGTCCCTTATAATATTCGTTCTAACAATCATTTATTTTTGAATTTAGAGTTATTTAATCCCAAACTTACATTTCCTAAATTATTTTCCAAATCAAGCACGACTTAAAAAAATAGTCTCTCTTTTCACCATATTTTTTTAGCCTTGTTCCAATTTGGAGATCGACCTTGATTCACGAAATGGGACCTCCCATCACCATTTGAATTGTACAAATTCTTATTTTTATTTGACAATTTTGTATTTTTTTTTTAACAGAAACAGTTATAGATTATATTAATGGGGTGGACTAACCACAGATCTGATTACAAAATGGCTTCGAATTTCTTCAGGTCTGACTTCCTGAGCTATTCTACTTCTATAGCTATAGACTAGTGAACTGAAGGACTTCTAAGAGAACTGGATTAAATTTAAGTGTCGAAACTCCAGTCACTGTTTCAGCATAAGACTCAGCACTGTTTCAACATATTTCTCGGCACTATTTCAGCATTTGTTACAGCGGTGTTTCGGCATATGTTCCAGCACTGTTTCAGCATATGTTCCAGCACTGTGTTTCAACATCTGTTCCAGCACTGTGTTTCAGCATCTGTGTTCCAGCACTGTGTTTCAGCATTGTTCCAACATTGTGTTTCAGCATCTGTTCCAACGGTGTTTCAGTATCTGTGTTTCAGCATCTGTGTTTCAACATCTGTGTTCCAACACTGCGTTTCAGCATCTGTTCCAGCACTGTGTTTCAGTATCTGTTCCAGCACTGTGTTTCAACAATACAACACAGTTTCAGCATATGTTCCAGCACTATGTTTCAGCATCTGTTCCAGCACTCTGTTTCAGCATCTGTTCTAACGGTGTGTTTCAGCATATGTTCCAGCCCTCCTTTGCACAACCATCTACTATTTTTACACGCTGCTGTCCTTTTGATTTTGATTATCATCTTTCTTAGGCGTCTTCTACTTTTTGAATTCTTTTACGAGATGTTGTCCTTTTCAAGGAATACATTTCTTAACTGGATCCCCACCGTTAACGCTGAGTTCTCCTTGGGACAAAAGGCAACCTTCGTTGGCTAGTTTGTCTGCTTCTTTGTTTGAGTCTCTGAGAATATGGTAGCACTTGAAGGAGGTTAAGTCTTTTAGAATGTATCTTAACCTTTGCAGATTCTTGTTTAGCCCAACATCTTTAAACTGTCCTCTGGAATGAATTGTTTTGATCAAGATCTCAGAATCTCCAAATGCTTGTAGCTCCCGGTGTCCTCTTTCCCTGGCTATCTGACAAACTTTGATCAAACTCAGAATTTCTGCTTAATTATTGGATCGTTGTCCAAGACCCCAGCAAAAGGTTGCTAGTTTTTCCCCTTTGCTGGAATAAATGATTCCTTCGGCTCCCGCTGTTCCAGGGTTTTCTTTGGATGCGCCATCAAAAAAGGCTGAAGTTATGCCTTGTTTTTTCCACCAGCTCTGAAATATGTCATGGTTGTCTCTTAACCTCCATTCTGTTTCAAGATGGGGTTTTGCCGCGCTATGGGTTCGAAGATTCAGCACGGAGGAGCCGAGCCACTCCTTTTCTTCCTGCAGTATTGAGGTATCGATTTTGTGATTTTGGGAGCTCAAAGTTTCTAGTAGGAGGCCTTTTGCTTTCGCTGCTACCATTTTGGGGGTCCATTCTGTGTTGTTGAAAATTTGCTCATTTCTTGCTAGCCATAGCTTCCAGCACATGTACTTGGGGATGGAAATCCAGATTCCGGCCCATAATGTTTTCAGGGATAGCGAAGGGTAACTATCCTTCTAGCCAGCGAATAGATCCACTACTGAGATGTTGGTAGGAACAACGACCTTGAGGCCTTGGAGTGTAAGCTGCCAGACTTTGTTTGCGAAATGGCAGCCTACAAATAAGTGATCCGAGGTTTCCATGGCTTCTCTGCAGAGACAACATCTATGTGGTCCGACGATATTTCTTTTCAATAAATTTTCTCCCGTCAAAATCTTTCTGTGCATTAGTGTCCAGAAGAAGAAATTTACCTTCAGGATCGCCATCGAGTCCCATACCTCCAACCAGAACCTTGCCGAGAGTGGTCTTTTTTGTTGTTGCTGAAGCAGAGCATAACCTCTAGCTGCTGTATAAATTCCTGTGGGTCCCCAACCCCAGATTTCTTTTTCTGTCATGTGCACAGGAGCTGCCTCTCGAAGCTCTTCTTTGAGCATATCAAGTTGCTGAAGAAGGCGATCTGGGACATTGCCGAATTGCCACTCTGTCCAAGATCCATCTTCATCCCACTTTGATATGTCAAAAATTCTCTGGATACCTTTGCTCTCAAGAAAATAGCGAATTTCCCACAGGCCAGCGATTGATGCAATGGGAGGATTCCCCATGATCATATCAGTCCAAAGTTTAGTGTGTTTTCCATTGCCAGGGACGCGGTACAAGTGTTGATTGAATAATCGCACCCCTTTAATGCACAACTTCCATAAAATCGTGGTCTTCCTTCTCCCTGCGTTTTGGAGATTTCGAATTTTGGCATTTGGGATGTATCTGTGCTTCAATGTTTTGCTGACAGGATGTGAGGGGTCGCTATGCATCTTCCACAAGATTTTGCAGCCCAGAGCAGTGTTTTCCAGAGCTGGGTCGCGAATCTGCAGTCTACCTTCTCTCAAAGGCCGCTTGGTTGTCTCCCAATTGACTAAATGAAATTTTCTTTGGTTCCCTTTCCCACCATGCCACATGAAATCTCTCAGGAGTTTGTTAATCTTCCCTGCTATCGAATTGGGCGCTAAGAGGTAGGACGCTTGATATATCAGCAATGAGGAGATAACTGCTTTTATCAAGATTAATTTGCCTCCATGGGTGAGCCAGTATCCTCCCCAGGCTTCGATTTTTCTTTTGATTTTTGCTAAGACTCCTTCCCACAGGCTGACTCTATTTACACCCAAAGTTAGAGGCAACCCAAGATACTGTATATTTTCCCATTTGGAGTGTCCTTTGAAACCCAAGGTGCTTGCTATCTTCTGAGTTTCATGGTCTACAACATTCCAGCTGTAAACAACACTTTTTCTTTCGCTTATCAGAGCTCCAGACACCTTGCAATACGCTTGGAGAGTACC
>ML805853.1:132520-169798 GCA_009831015.1 Picea engelmannii
CTATGGTGGGCTGGCTTCCTTGGGTCTTTTGTCTTTCTGCCTCTTCCTCCCTTTCTTCTTTACGAGACTTCCTCCCTGCTCTTTTGGCTGGCCTTTCTAGAATCTCGTCCTCCGAGGAGCTTGATGGATCTATTACTTTCTTTCTGGCTATGTCAGCATATGTTGTAGAGGGGACTACTTCCAAGGTTCCTTCCACTTGCCCAGGTGCCCCGGTGTCTTTCCCATTTGGAGGGGGGCTTGAATGTGTCCTGTTGTCCGTGATTTCTTGTTCTTCTGTGTCATTGATGACTTTTTCTGCTTGAGGTTCTGCATGCGGCGGAGGATTGGAGCTCCCATTGATTTTCTCTGACTCTATTTGCCCGGAGTTGTCGTTCTTGGTTGCTCCTTTAGATCTAGATTTTGTTGTCCCTGTTTTCTGTACTGCGGTCCACTGATTTGATTTCACATTTTCACTTTCTTCTGAATTCTTTTTCTTGCAGTGCCTTGCGAAATGGTCGTAGTCGTGGCAGTGCCGACATTTGAAGGGGAGCTTCTCATAGTCTAGCTCCTGAATGTGCGTCCCGTCTGTGGCCGTGAGATTTATTGCCTCCGGTAATCCCACTTCCATATCAACCTCCACGTAGATCCGTGCACATGAGTACTGATCTTTTCTCATTGCTTGATCTATATACCTTCCGAGCGTGTTTCTGATTGCATGCAAAGATTTTTGGTTCCAACAATGTAAGGGGAGGTGAGGTAGACGAACCCACACTGGGATGGTCGAGGGCACATCCTGAGCTGGGTCGAAGTCCGGGGTCCATTTGTTCAGGTATAACCCCTGTGGCCCCATGAAGTACGACCCATTTCTGAAGATGAGGTTTTTATCTTCAGGGTTGTCGAAGACGAAAACAAAATATCCTTTCCCTACGAAGTGGCTCTTTATTCCTTCTGATGTGAGTGGATTCCAGTTCCTCTGCACCCAGGCGTCTACGGATTTGGGAGAGGGCCAGAGACCGGTGAATTTCCCGATAAGTCCTCTGTCTGCTAAGTTGACTGTCGTTCTGCAAGTTTCTTCCAATGGCAGTTCGACACTGGGAATGTTGTCCAATTTCTTCACGAATTTCTGCTGCACTGCTGACGGCGGTCTCTTGGAGGCTGCAGTGACCAGCTTCCTGAATGCTTCCAGTTATGGCAATGGGGGAGGGGTAGGGATGGCGCCCCCACCAGCGTCCATGGCTGGGGAGGCCCTAAACGTTGCAGAGAACCCAAGCTGGGTCGCGTCCTCATGCCCCTGCCTGTTAGGGCGCGATTTTCGTGGCTCTCAACTTTTTTTTTGGGAATCACAAGATGAATATGACAATTTTGTATTTTAACTCATATCCTTTTCAATATTTAGGCAAAAAATTCAAAGGCCAAAAACTTTCATCGGTCCAAAACCTTTGAATTGGGTCCTCCCTTCACCAAAGTTCTTCAAGCATGGTCCGATTAGGCAATCAATTTGATGTTCTAAACCAGGCCTACTCTCTCTCCAAAAAATAGTGAGAAGGGGTCCTAATTTTTTAATCATCCTCCTATCCCACCAACTCTTTGTTCACTTCTTGGATTTTCTTTGAAGTCTCCCCAAAAGCTCTGAATTTTTGCTCCGAAACGTAAATCCTTGATTCTAAAAAATTTTGAAGTTTGATTATGATCAACCATATTTTCAAAATTGGGCCTTTTCCACATGAACCCTTGTATCAATTCTTTGATTAAGGATGATGTTCAAGATCGACTCTACCCTCTACATAAAGGTAGTGATAAGGAGTTTTGATTTTTCCAATCGACCTCGATTCTTAGATAATCTTGCCTTTGATTTTGAACTCTTCGCACATGTGAAATCATTTTTAAAAAGTTTGTATTGAATTATTAACAAATACATTTCATTTATGCATTAATTATATTTTAAATAATGTGTTGTCTCGACTCAATTGGACAATGTCATAGCTTGAATCATCATTGTTTGAACCTACAAATAAATGCAAGCTTTCCCTTTCGTGTTTTGATTAAAATTTTGAATCTGAATGGAAAGAGTGTTGTTCAAATAGTCCATGCATTGAAGAAATGATTGGTCTCCCCTTGTAACATCTAAAATTGAAAAAGAACTCAAGAACATTACAAACCAGAAGAACTCACCTTTCTATTGTGTTCACTAACAAGGTACTTAACTCTCAAACACTCTTGTTCAATTAGTAATTTTTGTCTTAAATGAACTAGGTGGCTATATTCTTTGGTTTAAACCATGGTGACATTCATATGCATTTGAATTTTCCTTAGTTTGAATTTAGTTAGCAATTTCATGTGTCCCTGGTATATTTCCTCTTTCGATCCTCAAAAAACCTTTGCAACTAAGAGAGTTTTTTTATGAGCCCCGATTTCTTTGTTTTTTCCCTGTGAATTGATTTTCAGAAACTTGGGTTTGAATTGTAAATCCCATCTAAAATTTAAATCTCTGCCATGATGGTATGTGCCTTAAATCGAGGTCAATATCACCATCCTTAAAGCTAGCTTCCATTTCGAATGGTTAGAATGTAGATATTAACGCATTTATTTTGATGTTTTGAGATAAACCATGCATGCCTTGTTTTTGTGTTGTGCTAATCTATAGGAATTTATACATGGCTTACAAAGGATATGGTAGAAGGAAGAAGGGTGCATAAGAGACACCAATTGCAGGCCAACATAATCAAATTGAGATCATAGAAGTTACTAAGGAAACAACAGGAGTTAGTGAACATACCCCCACAATAGCAGAACCACTAGTTAAAAGGTAGAAACAATTTTCCAAGGGAAAGTATCCAATCATGGGAGCCTAGGCCACTAAAGATACTAAATTTCCCATTTATGTAGACACTTTATATACTACCAGGTGTGATGTGGCCCACATATAAAATGAATTGTTTCATCCGATCAAAGATGGGAAAGGGATCAATGATGATGAGGACATAGATGAAAGAGAAGAAGAAAAGCTTACTATAGCTCATAATTAAAAAAAAATCCTTCATACACAATGTAGTAATCAGACCTCCAATGATGCCTTATGTAGAAGGAATTATGTACCTGATACAACATACATAGTTTAGCACAAGGAGAAATTTGAATTATTAGGGAAAGTGTGTTGGATTAGTCACATTAACTGATTTTGAAGCCTACTATAAGTTGTCAATGGTTGAAATCTATCTCACCCACAAGTGGATAATATTTTTTACTCGTGACCATAACTACTTTGATATCCTAGTTGATTGATCAGAGGAAGGGACATAATTCAAAGCTTTGAGTAGAAATCATTTTTTCACTATACACCCAAGGTCATGATACACATGGGAAACCAAAATGGTTAGGATGATATATGGTGAAAAATATTCAACTTATGTGAGGATAGGTTGGGTGCCAATGATGTATTAGATCATTAAAGGATGCAAAATTTTCAATTGGGCTACCATCCTTTTCAACTCACTTGCAGAAGCCATTGGAAAGGCTCATTTGGATTATTTCTTAGGAACCCCATAATTTTACTTGTCTTCTTACCTATTAGTTGTGGTTTGTGATTATAACACATTCATGGGGTTAGGGTGGTCTTGGTCCCTGAGAAAATCCCCTCGTTCATGTATATTTCAATATTTATGGAAGAATAGGTATAAATTTTAGTTTGTACTCATCTGTGATGGATTCTTGGAACCATTATATGAACTTATCTTTTGCAAACCTTTCCCAAGAATATATCTAGAATCTATGGAAGTGTATAAAAAAATGGATATTATTACTTGCATGAATACTCTACCTGTAACATCCCCACTATAATCCCCAATTTAATTAATGCTTATGTAGATATAATGTGCGGTTACGACCAAAGCGATGTAATATGCAAATTACATTTCTATGTTTTAATAATAAATGTGATGTCATATGCTAAGGGGACATGGACAAGATATGGGGGATGAAATAATCCACAATAGAGGGGAGGGTCTAGGATAATGTCCAAGAGAAGTCCAAGGGAGAATTAACCATGAATCTTAATCCAACACATTATCCTAAAATTTCTATTTATATATGAACCTTCTAATTTCTGATTGAGTGTTCCCAAAACCAATCATTGAATACGTGCAAGAGGGTGGGTGTGAGTAGTCACATATCATAGTTATTGGGTACATGGGGGTTGAGTACAATCAGTTTGGAGAAGTGTGTGACTCAAGAAAGAAAGAAAAATGAGAGAAATTCATATGGGTTGGGACACCAATGATTACACATTGAGTTTTTGTGCATGTGGAGAAAGGAGAGAGAAAGAAATGGATCTTGGAGCTGGTGCATCCATGGAGGGAAAATTTTAGAGAACATTGGAGCATATTGGAGTGTATTTGGAGCTGGAAACTGAAGATCCAGGTTGTGAGGCTCGAAGAGTGAACTTATGGGAAATTTTCACTGTAACAAAAAGTTGTTGTTGTTAGTTTGTTGGTAGTTTTCCTAGCAACAAGTTCCCTTGAGTTCTCAGCTAAGAGATTCCTAGCTACATGTGCCAAAGAGGCCCTAATAAATGAATGGGACGCTCGAGGTGTTGATGTTTCTGGTAGCCGCGGGATGTATTCACCTCTAAGACAACCTTCATTACAGATAATATGTCAATATGTCAAAGGAAAACTATTGAAAGAATTAAAGAAACCCCAGAATAAATCTATTTCTCTAGAAGTCAAGTTGGCCAGTCAAAAAAGATAAAGTAAAATATATTTTCCAAAAAGGACAAGTCGGCCCCACTGGAAAAAGTTCACTGGTTAGTTTAGTATAAATAACAGAGGCTACCTTGTCATTTGACACACACTCTCCAGTTTGAAATTGCAGCACAAGTCTAAGTGTGCGAGTTGCAACTGCTAGAGGCAGGCGCATGTCTGGTTGGTGTCTATCTCTTATTCATGGTGGTGCGCTAGAGGTGGACTATTGTTGAGTTATGGATGGACCCTTTCTTTTTTATTTTGATTTAGTGAATAGAGCTTGTTTATTTTGTCTTTGGCATGGATCTTATCTATAAGGAAAGGTGTTGGGTTTTATCCCCTTGTGTAGAAAGGTTTCCCAGGATAAATACTATGCTCTTCTCGGGGGTGGAAATTGAGGATGCCTATGGTTGGGTGGCAATGAAAGAACATTGCATATGGAAAAATGAGCAGTCTCATAATTATGTTTTTTAATTTATGCTTGGTTAATATTCTTGATTTATTTGTTCATAAATTCAACAGGAGGGACTGATATTAGTGAAGGGGTACATTCCTTGGGTTGGGTAGGTCAATAGGAAGAGAGTTGGTGAAAAATCGGGATAGCTGTAGGAGATATCAATGGGGTGTGAATTTGATGAGTTGTGAGTGGACTGTGAGAGACCACCCTCTTTTGTGGATTACTAGCCTTATCTTGGGGGGTGTTTTGTTGTTGATATTTGGAACAACAAGTCTATGGTTGGGTGAAACGTCCATTCCAATAATCTAGTTGCACAACATATTTAAAAGATAAGTGTTTATCTATTTTCTGTCTTTTATTTATGAGCTAAATTGATGAGCATGATCTCTGTAAATGAGAATGATATATGTGTTGTTGTGATAAATTATTTACTACATTCATGTGTGTGTTTAGTAATATTTAGATGCATCTATTTTATAGTTATAGAGAGTAGCTAAATTTTTTTTAATTAGTAGCTGAAAGCTATAGGGAATTAGTTAAATGTAAATGAATTAAATTAGTTAGCAAAAATTTCGTATTTGTGAGTTTTTGCACCATAATGTCCCTCGGTTGGGATGGGGAACATTATGTTATGGTATCAGAGCTTATGGTTTAAACACCAATATTGTATGGGTTCGAACTTGTGTGAATTTGAGAAAAAATCGTTGTTGTAGAATTGTCTGTGATGAATTTGGGGGAAACTAGAGAGAAATTTGAGTGAAATCCCCAATTTAGTGAGTAAGATCCGAGTTTGAATGAATTTGGATGGTTTAAGATGGTTAATGGAGTAGAGCGGTAAAGTTGCAAAATTGAATTCGACTTGGAATGGTTGAAATTCAAGTTTTAATAAACACTTTTAGAGTTGCAACTAGTTTGGCGAATTGACGACCGAGATCTCTTTTAATCTCGAGATCGACCACTGAGATTCATCATGATAAAATTAAAAATCCATAAGGTATCAAATGTTTCAAAGGTTGAGTAAATCGAAGACTATGATTTATTTTCGGTGGTTTGGGAACTGAATCATATCGACGGTCTGTATTCATTTTGGTCGTTGGGAGGTTGGAGAAAACATTGACGACCAAGATCATCTCGAGCGAGAGATCGATGAAGTATATTCATCGAGGATTTTGGTCGAAAATTATAACTGTGGAAATTTTCCAAGAGAAATCGTCGACGACCAATGATCAGGTCGGTCTAAATGACAGAGCGTTTTGTTTGGCTAGAAGACATCTTAGATTGTTAATGATTGATGGTCTGGGCGTCGGATGAATCTAGCGAAGTATTTTCAATCGCCAGCAAAATTCATCGATGGCTGATGGGTCGATATTCGGGTGTCAGGTAAATTCGGTGAAGTGTTCTGAATCAATACAGAGGATTCGTCGATGATCGACATGCCGATGGTTGGGCATTGAATGATTCAACAAAGTGTTCAGGTCATCTAAAAGAATCAAGCGATGGTCGATGGAGGAAAGAGAATGATGATGCCATCATCCATGTGTCTTCCATGTCAACATCCACGTGTCATGCCACATCACCCAATTTGACAGCTTAGGATGACATGTCATGCCATGTCATCACCTAGGTCATGCCACATTAGCCAACAGAGGTGGTCGATGGACAATGGTCAGGTCGACCAATTTGGGGAAGTGTTTTCAACATTCTTCGGGGATTACCGATCACCGATGGGACGATGGTCAGGAATCGACCAAATTAGTGAGGTTTTCCCTTTGCCAACGAATATCGCTGACGACCGATGGTCGAGTTGACCGATTTAGAGTTGTGTACAAACCGATTGTTAGGGGAGTGGACTGATTGTCGATGATCACATTGACAGATTGGGGAAATTGTGGTGTACGCCCAAGGAAGAACATTATTCACCGATGATCGATGTAGCATGGATCAATGGTTCAAATTTAAAAGGTTTTAATAGTAGTAAAATAGTCTATTTTATGCGAAATTTTGTGGTTTTTAAAGGTCATTAACTTGCGAGGCATTTTTTAGGACCTAATCAGATTTTTTATCCAATCAAAACCCACGAGAATAGAGTGTAATCTCTATAACAAGGTACACTTTGTATCTGTAGCTAAAATAAAAGTACTCAAAGAGACATATCCAATGAGATAAATGGTTCACAAAACGGAGCTTGTATGAGAAAGTTACAACCAAATCAATGAAGGTAAAATTTTGGCAACAAAGTTACTCTAGAGGGCATAACTCCATGCTCATAAGTCTGTTTGGGACATAGGAGCAGTAAATGGAAATATTGTGACTCATAGAATCTAGTGGTGGAGTTATATTTTGGTTATGGGTACCTAAAAATGTTCAGGAAGAGAAATAAGTTATATGTAGCATGCAATGATAAATTGGGTAAAACAACCTAAACTTCTCCAGACCATAACTTTCATCTCAGAGCTCGTATTTGAGCAAACGAATAATTGTTGAAAATTTATTGAGGAGTAGAAGACATAGGTCAATTGATAATTTTGAATTGGGTAATAAATTTTCTTAGAAATTAATAAATAGATTTATGTAGCAGTAAAAGAGTGGAAATTGCAACATGTAAATGTTGTAACTTCTTGCTCAGAACTCAGATTGAGGCATGAGTATATCCATTGGAAAGATGTTTTTGAGAGGAATGCATTTAAGGAATCATAGTTTTGATTTGGCGTATTAATTCCTCTATAAATTTATGAATAAATAACTTTTATTATAATGGATGAAATGATTTATGCTATACTTGTTTCTAACAACAATTATTACATGCACATTTTTTGCAGAATTAGAGGCATAAGAAAGAAAATTTGGTTCTTATATGAGGACTGAAGTTATGGAATATGATCAAGGATATTAAAACCATTAGGAAGAGGTCATAGGTCAACATGTCAACACGGGGAATGCTAATACAGAGTTAAATGGAAGAAGAGATAAGCGAGATCTTGTCACTATGAGAAGCATGCATAGTGAAGTTTAGAGCTATAGAGATGATAATGAAAAGATTATGAAGGCCCGTGAAGATATACTTCAAAGCTTAAATATGTTGCATAATCAAGTTAACAAATATCCTGGCACCAAGCAAGCAGCTAATGCTAGACAAGTGTCAGCATATATATCCCATAGCAAAAGGGGTGATCATGGAAATGATAAGCAGTTAAGAATGATGATTAAGAACCATCATTCTCCAAGGAAATCCACTAGAAAAACTAGTGCAATTTCAGGGACATGGAGAAGCCCAAGTGTGTCTCATGTTAGGAGGAAAATGAGAGGGATTGAGGCATACATATTTCAAGGTGAGCTCAGGAAGATTAAGCCTCCAACTTTCAATGGTGAGCATAAGAAATGAGAAGAGGTCAAGGCTTGACTATTGGAAATCAAGAAATATTTCTTGTTGCATGATTACCCTTCCCAGGTAGAAGCTATAATTGCAACCTATTACTTGCAAGGAAATACAACCATGTGGTTGGATCAACTTAAGCAAGCCAAGAACTTTGATGAGAAGATGATCGCATGGAGGAAGTTCAAAGGATATTTCCAAGAGAAATATTTGTCCAAGCATTACTACAAAATAAAGATGAAGGAGCTATTTGAACTCAATTTGGGAACCATGAAAATGGAGGAATATGATAATAGGTTCTTTGAATTGTTGAGGTATGTTGACTTCATCAATGATGAGAAGGTAAAAATCCAAAGGTTTATAAGTGGTTTACCCTCCTTCTATAGTGACAAGATATTATATGATAACCCCAAAAATTTAGAGGAAACCATAAGGAGAAAAAAGAATATTTATGAGCAAAGAAAATGAAGGCTAGTGTTCCAAAAGGCTTCGAATGTCAAGATGAAAGAGAAAAATGATTAAAGGAAGAAAGGTTTTAATCCACCATTTTTCAAGAACAACTCCAAGAAAATAAACAAGGTCAGTTAGCCCAAAATGAGCACAAGACTGCAGATTCATTTGGAAAGAAGCCAAGGAAGCAACATGTTCAATGTTGGGGTTGTAAGGGAAATCACTTATATAGGGACTACCCTCACAAAGGGGAAATAATGAAGACTGACCACACAATTCAAGATGTTGAAATAATGGAAGATATGGGAGGAACCATACCAAGTATTTATGCAGTCTTGGACAAAATACAAGTAGAATATCAATCCCCCATGATTGAAGTGGAAGATAAGATTGATAACCAACCCATAAATTTTTTGATTGATTTCGGAGCTAGCCATAGTTACATAAATGCTAACATTGTTGAAATATTTCATTTGAAAATAAGTAAGCATAAGAAATCTTGGTTATTTCAATTATTCACAAGAGCTAAGAGAAAGATCAATGAGTTGGTTAAATATTTTCAAATATAGATAAATGGACTCAATACAAAGGTGGATATAAACATCATACCATTGGGTCCATATGATTGTCTAATTGGCATGGATTGGTGGGAAAAACACCATTCTATCTTAGATTGTTATAACAATACAAGTATATGTTTTGATGAGGCTGGGAAGTAAGGAAAGGATCAAGACATTCAAAGAGTTGTAGTTGTTGGATTACTGAGAGGGGGGGTGAATCAGTAATAGAGCAGTTATAATCCCTTTTAACCAAATAATCCAAGTGTTATATCAATGTATAATTATCATCCAATAATGAGAAATGAACAAATGAACAATCATACACATACACAATACACCAATGTTTTACGTGGAAACCCAAAGCGGGAGAAAACCAAATAATGTTTTTTCTTATATGTCTTGAAGAATTACATTCATTGGAAGCACCAACTTCCTTTGTTTTCTAGTTGCAACTGGAAGGAGGCTCCAACCCCTTATTTTCTCAGGCTACAACCTGAGGGAATCTCTAACTCCTCAATTCTCTGGCTACAACCAAAAGGAAGCTACAACCCCCTATGTTCTTCGTATACAACCGGAAGGTGGCTACAACCACCTATCCTTGCCTCGTCCAACTGCCTTGAAGTAGAAGTAGAATGATGGAACCACTGTCCCATTATCACTGTAATATATACTGCTGTAAACCTGTACCAATAAACCTGAACCATTCATCAACCATGCATCAACCTGTAATCAACATGTATCATAAACAAGTGCATCAACCATGTACCAACCTGTACCATAAACAAGTGCATCCAACCATATACCAAGTATGTACCAATCATGTTTCAACTACTCATCAACTACAACTCATCAATATGTACCAACATCATCAACTATACACCTCATGTATGTGCCAACTCATCAACTACTTGTCTCAACCATGTACCCAACATGTACCTTAATCAAAATCCCTCATCAATTTCATAATCCAAATATGATTTGTAACTCTGCAATAGACCTGGTGTATATGATCACGTACCTGCAAACCTTCCTTAACTTTAACAACAAGAGACTAGCATTTTCATCAAACTTTTCTTTAGTCTCACATGACTAGTTTTAGATTAGTTAGCAACCTAACTTGAAATAATCATAACTTTGCACCTATAATGAATAAAGATCTGAAACTGATACACAATGTTCTTCAGTGTTTTTAATGCAATTCCTCCAAGTATCACTACTTGGAATCTCTCAGAAAATGAGCTATGGCAAAACTGGCATACCTTGCTGAATTCTGGCTTATTCTAGAGAGCAAACTTGTAGAGCGTTCCCCGCACAAAATATTTGTGGAATCGACCTAAAAATGTTACACAACATACTACAGATTATACTCTAACCAACACATTTTGTCTTACTAAATTTGGATCTGTTATGAAGAAGTCATGACGTTTTTACCCGAAACACATGTTTTAGACTAGTTTCAGGACTAGCCACAAACCCTATTTTCCACAAGATGAAGTTACCACAGATACTTGGATATGTTTCCTCAATGGAATAAAAATTTCACGGTCTGAATCATTTTAGAAAAAAAATTATTGTGAAAATGGTGAGATGACATGTAAATAACATACCTTAGAAAGCTTCATCAAAAGAATTTATTCTCCCTTGAATTTCGACCTTCTTTTCTTCACCTTTCCTCTGAAATTCAGCTTAGATATTCTTTGGTTACCTTAGATACCTATAGATACTCAATATGCTCAATTTTTATCTAAAATGAAAGAGCCTTGCCTCTTATTTATACTCTCCAAGTAGCTTCATTAAAAACATCTTCTAGGTCACTTTGCCCACTTTCCTTATTTTAGGGTTAACCCACTTCTAATTTCTCCATTAAATTTATTATTTAAATAACTTATTTTGTATTCAATTTGAATTATAGTACAATCATCACTTCACTTTATTATTTACCTTCTAAAATCTCTTAAACCACTTTGACTACTTTGACCTTTTGGGGCTTCTAGATGACATATGAGGGTCCTCCAATTTCGTAAGGCCATAACTCTCAAACCGTGAGGAGTTATGTGACGTTCCACATACCACCATAAATGGAATGACATGTACTATCCATATAGAATAATATTACCTAAAAATATATCAAAACTCATATCATTATCCATCAAACAAACTTGGGTCCATTGCCCAAACCTGGGTTCTCCAACTTCTCATGGCCATAACTCTCTAACCATGAGGAGTTATGTGACGTTACACATACCACTGGAAATGGAATGAAAATAAATATCCATATAGGACAGTTTTACTAAAAAATTCATTGACTTTCATCTCGTTATTCCACAAATAAGCATGGGTTATCTAACCATACTTACAGGATAACTCAATCCGCAAAGCGTCTTCCCATGAGGGCTTTCACCATAAGGGGACCACTTTGGAGTTCATCCATTTGTACTTATTATCAACCATGACAAGAGAATAATGAGTCATCTTTAAATAAAAAAAACTTGGGTCCATTACCCAAACCTTTGTGCTACTGGGCTTTCTTTAAGGTTTGACATCAATGACAACCAACCTTAATCAACAATCTCCACCTTTGGCATTGATGGCAACACTCTGATGAAAAACTGAAATTATGTCATGCAATACTGAAGTCATATCACTCATGCCCCCCCTAGAAACATGCCTTTGTCCTATGCATCTCTGTAACCATTTCTCCCCCCTAGAACCATGCCTCTGTCCTCTGCATTTGATGAATTTCTCCCCCTTTGTCATCAATGACGAAGGTATCTTTCCATCCGGGGTTGCTCCCCCTGACTGAACTGTCCTCTTTATGGTGCTTCCTCATGTACATATAAGACATATAAGATAAGCATTCAAAAGCATTCATTTTGGAGTATAAATAAATCCGAGTCTCTGGCGAAGATACTCAAAGGCTTCTCGTGGAATTGGTTTTGTAAAGATGTCCTCCACTTGTTCTTTTGTGCCCACATACTCAACTCTGATGTTATTTTTTGCAACCTACTCCCGTAGAAAGTGACACTTGATTGGAATGTACTTTGTCTTGGAGTGAATCACCGGGTTATTTGAGATGTTGATGACGCTTGTATTATCAAAATAGATTGGAATGGTCTCATCATACTCAACCTGTATATCTGTCAGAGTTTGTTTCATCCAAAGAACCTATGTACAACATGATGATTCTACAATATACTCTGCCCCGGCTGTAGATAAAGATATTGATGATTGTTTCTTGCTTAGACATGATACTAAACACTCATCCAAGTAGAACGCTGCTCCACTGGTGCTTCATCGGTCATCAATACAACCTGCCCAATCTGCATCTGTGTAAGAAATAAGTGATAGATATTTTATTTTTTGGTACCATAATCCAAATTCTTATGTTCCTTTGAGATATATGAAAATCCTCTTCACTGATAATACATGTGATTCCTTTGGTGCTGCTTGAAATCATGCCACATGTCCAACTACTTGCATTACATCTGGTCTGGATGTTTTCACATATAATAGGTTGTCAATCATTGGCTTGTATTGCCTCTGATCTGTAGACTTTGAATCGTCATCTTTGTTCAACTTTCAACTGGTTTTCATGGGAGTGATAACTGGTTTGCAATCTTCCATTCTGAACCTCTTTAACATTTCTCTGATATACTTGGTTTGAGAAATAGAAATTCTTTGGTTGCTTTGATGTATCTGAAGTCCCAGAAAGAAGGATAGTTCTCCAAGTAACGACATTTCAAATTCATTATGCATATCTTTTGCAAAATTCTGGATTAACCTGTCATCATCACTACCAAAAATAATATCATCAACATAAACTTCAATTAATAAAATATTACCTTGACTTACCTTGATGTAGAGGTTGTTGTCCACACTTCATTTTCTGAACCCTGTCTATTGTAGATACTTATCCAGTCTAGAGTACAATGCTCTAGGAGCCTATTTTAGACCATACAAGGACTTCTTTAATTTACACACACAATCTGTGTTCTCTGACAACTAAAATCCTTCTGGTTGTTCAATGTAGACTTATTCTTCAAGTTCCCCATTCAGAAAAACTGATTTTACGTCCATCTGATACACTTTAATATTTTTGGAGTATGCATAAGTTAAAAGAAAATAGATTGCTTCCATTCTGGCAACTGGGGAAAATGTCTCTTTAAAGTCGATTCCTTCAATCTGTGCATATCATTTACATACCAATCTAGATTTGTTCCTTATAACTTGTTCATCTTCATTCAATTTATTCCTAAAAACTCATTTTGTGCCGATCACATTCTTATTCTTTGGTCTTGAAACTAATTCTCAAGTGTCATTTTTCTCTATTTGATCCAATTTTTCATCTATGACCTTATTCCAAAATTCATTCTTCCTGGCTTCTTCAAAACAGTCTGGTTCAATTGTAGATAAGAGTGTTAGGTGTGTTTGTTTTGGTGAACAAATTCTTTTTCTAGTTTCAACTCCTGCATCTTTGTTTCCGATAATATGATCTGAAGGATAATTCTTCTGTACTCGTCTGCTAGGTGTCTTTGGAGATACTTGTTGAACTTGCTCTTCTACTTCTGTCGGATTCTCTTCATTTTCCTCTTCAACTTATTTTTCATCTTCTGCTTCTTCTTCGAAAGGTTGTTCCACTGATTTATTTTCTTCTTCCTTTGATTCTCATTTTCCTGTTTCATCAATTGTTATGTTGATGCTTTCCACAACTTTGTTCAATCTCATATTGTAACACTTGTATGCTTTCTTTGTACTTGAGTAACCAACAAGTACTCCTTTGTCCAAACGAGAGTCAAAATTTCTCATTTTGTCATCTTCTCTTTTGATGTAGCATTTGTTTCCAAAAACTATGAAGTGCTTCACATTTGCTGGTCTTCCTTTCCATAGCTCGTAGAGAGTTTTGTTAGTGTTGTTTCTGAGAATTACTCTATTTTGAATGTGAACTGTTGTATGCATTGCACATGTCCAAAATATATCTGTCAATTTGGAATCCATTAGCATTGTTCGAGCCATTTCTTGTACTGTCATATTCTTTCTTTCAACAACTCCATTCTGTTGAGATGTCCTAGCAACGAAGAATTGCCTTTTTATTTCATGATTGTTGTAGTACTCCATAAATTCATTTGAAGTAAACTCTCCTCCATTATTAGATCTCAAGCATTTGATTTTTGAATCCATTTCATTTTCAACAATTTCCTTGTAGATCTTAAAATTTTCAAAAGCTTATGACTTATTCTTGAGAAAGCAAATTGCAGTCATTCTTATATAATCATCAACTAATAACATAAAGTATTTCTCACCTTTTAAACCCTTTGTTGTAGTTGGTCCAACTAGATCAGTGTGCACAATTTCCAGTGGTCTTGTCATTGAATATTCTTTTGATTTGAACCTGGTCTTTGTTTGTTTTCCTTGTTGACAATGCTTGCATAAAGTGTTAGTTGGTTTCGTGATCTGGGGCATTTCTTTGATTGCTTCTCTTTTACTGACTTTGAAAAGATTATAAAAATGTATGTGACCCATTCTTCTGTGCCATAAGCAACTTTCATCTTCCTTTCCTAGAAAACACTTTTCATTTCCAATTTCACTTAACACATATATGTTGCTTGAAGTTCTTGCAGTTGTAGCAATCAATTTTCCTGAACCTTTTTTTCTTATCTTGCACTTTTGGAAATCAAAAGTAACTTTATGACCTTGGTCACACATTTGACTCACACTTAGAAGATTATGTTTCATATCTTCTACTAGTAGAACATTTTCTGTCTTTGTATTATCGTTCTCAATTCTGACTGTGCCTTTTCCAATTATTTTAGTTGAATCATCATTTGTTAAGGAGACTGATCCATATCTGTCCTTTCTTAATGTAAGAAACTTGTCTCTATCACCTGTCATATGTTTTTAACAACCACTGTCAACATACCAACCACGTTTCTTCTGCCTAGCTTGTAGAGAACGTGTGCATTCTTCATTTCTATACTGATTATGTTTTCTTATCCATGTCCCTTTTTGAGGTTCCTATCCGTGATTGTTGTTATTCTGTTGCGATTCTCTAGGAGGGATTGTCATTCTGCAATATTTGGCCATGTGTCCAAAGTTGTTATATTTGTAACATTCTACTTCAGTGCTCAAAGATTCAAACTTGTTGTAACTTCTTCTTCTTTGTGTTTCACTATGACTACTTGGATAACCCTTTTGTGTATGACTTTCAAAGTTGTTTATGTTCCTGTTGTTATCTCTGCAATTTACATCTTTATGTCCAAAATTATTACATGCATAACATAAACCAAAAAATATAGTTTGATACCTGGGAGTTGAAGATCTTCTAAAAGTAGGTGATCTTATGAATCTTTCTTCTTATTGAGGCCTGTCTTTCTGTTGTTGATTATGAAATCTGAATATTTTCGGTGGAGGAGTGTCTCTGTAATCTTCCTTGTATATATTCCTATCCCCTTTGATTGTTTCTGCATAGATTTTTGGATATATTTCTTGCTATGTTGTTTTGGAGCTTGACCCCTTTTTTTTATGATTGTATCCAAGTACGGACTTGTCAAGATGAGATTTTTGATGGCTGATAATATCATCCAAAACTTTTGAGCTATTCTGCATATTTTTCTTTTGAATACCCTTTCTTAATGTGACAATCTCTACTTCCAAATTTCCAATGATCTTGTGATTTTTTTCTAGATGTTCTTTGAGTGCTTCTTCAATTATTTTATCTTCTTCTATTTGAACCTTCAAATTTCTGATCATTTGTTCTAGTTCTTGAGTGTCTTCTTTCTTGTCTAGTTCCGCTTGTAGTTTATTGTTTTTCTTCTTTTTTCTGCTGATAACTTTTATGGCACACGTAGTCAACTTCTGTCTCTTCAATTTCTTCTTCAACTTCTTCATATTCTTCTTCATCTTCTTCATAGTCTTCTTCATAGTATTCTTTATCAGAGTTTTCTACTGCCATGAATAGAACTATTCCTGTCTCACTATCACTGACTTCATCTTCATCTGATGATGATATGTCTTCTTTGGTGCATAAGCTTTTCTTGAAAAATTTCTTTGTAGTTCTTTTGACTTTATATGTTTGTTTTCCTTTTGAGTAACCTTCATAGTTTCTCTTTTTCTTATGAGGACATTTTTTAGGAAAATGACCAATACCATCATAATTAAAACAAATTAAAGGAAGTTTACCTCTATACCTACCGTCGATTCCCTTGTTCAGTCTTTTAACGAAGTTGGCCACTTCTTCATCATATTCCAAGACGTCATTGTTGATACTATGTTCTTTTTGTTGCTTTTCCTTTTGCTTTGATATTTTGGATGCTTTGAAGGCTGCTTCTTTTACATTTGGATTTTCTTGCTCAGTTCTCATTTCATATGCTGTGAAGGTTCTATGCAGTTCGTCCATGCTTATTGAGTTTAGATCTGATCTTTCTTCTAATGCTGATATCTTAGGGTCAAATCTCATAGGAAGAGATCTTAGTACCTTTTGAACAATTACATATTCTTCGATTTCTTCTCCCAATTCTATGATTTCATTCACGGTTGCATCGACTCGTAAGAAGTGGTTGCAATATTCTCATTTTCCTTCATCTTTAGTTGTTCAAACTAACCTCTATAAGTTTGAAGTTTTGCTTCTTTGACTTTTGAATATCCTTCATAAATATTTCAAAGCTTATCCCAAATCTCTTTATTGGGAACATGGGGGTTGAGTAAAATCATATTGGGGAAGTGTGTGAGTCAAGAAATCAATCCATAAAAGAGAAATATGTATGGGTTGGGACAAGAGTGATCACACATTGAGTTTTTGTGCATGTGGATAAAAGAGAGACCAAGAAAGCGAGCTTGGAGATGGTGCATCCATAGAGGGTGAATTTTAGAGAAACCTGGAGAGTATTGGAGCATATTTGGAGATGGAAATTGATGATCCAGGTTTTCAGGCCTGAAGAGTGAACTCTTGGGCGAGTTTTGTTGTAACATAAAATGGTTGTTGTTTGTTTGTTGGTAGTTTTCCTAGCAGTAGGTTCCTTTGAGTTCCCAGCTGAGAGATTCCTAGATACATCTGCCAAAGAGGCCCTGGTAAACGAATGGTACACCCGAGGGACTGATATTAGTGAAGGGGTATATTCCTTGGGTTGGGTAGGTCAAGAGGGAGAGAGCTGGTGGAAAATCGGGATACTTGTAAGAGATATCAGTGGGTTGTGAGTTTTATGAGCTAGAGTGGATTGTGAGAGACCACCCTATTTTGTGGATTACTAGCCTCAGCTCGGAGGTGATTTTCTGTTGATATTTGGAACAAGTCTATGGTTGGGTGGAATGTCCATCCCAAGAAGCTAGTTGCACAACAGATTTAAAAGATAAGTGTTTATCTATTTTCTGTCTTGTATTTATGAGCTAAATTATTGCACATAATCTCTATAAATGAGAATGATATATGTGTTTCTCTGATGAAATATTCACTGCATTCATGTGTGTATTTAGTATGATTTAGATGCATCTATTTTATGGTTATAGAAAGTATCTAAATCCGTTTTAATTTTTAGCTGAAAGCTACAAAAAACTAGTTAACTGTAAAAGAATGAAATTATTTAGCAAAAAAATTGTATTTGTGAATTTCGGCACCATGATGTCCCCTCAGTTGGGCTAGGGGATGTTGCACTACCTATATTAGGATTTATTATGTTTCCTAAGAACCTCATCTGCTTTCAACCTATGTTCCAAATATGTTGATCATTCAGGAAATTGGGTATCAAACAACTCTACATGGTTTTAATGTTTTCATAATCGAACACCAAAAGAAGCCATTCCTAACCTATCCACTGTATATATGTATGTACAATATAACACATTCCACTTGGGCTAGGATGGATGGAGAAAGCATTGGTGAATATCATTTCAATTTGGAGACAACTCAAATGGATGATCCCCTGGGGATTATTGCAAAACATAGGTATGAGTTGAATATCTCTTTCACCTGCCAACATGAAGAGAATGAGGTTGAAAAACCTCATAGGAGAGCGTTGAATTATAAATATATTTTAAATAATTTTCAAATTATTGTTGAAGAGAAAGAGGAAAGAAATAACAAAGAAGATGAAAGGGTTGTTGCTAAGAGGAACACTCCTCAAGAAAAAGAAAAAAAACAATAGAAAATGATCGGAGGGATTGTTGAAGGCCAATTTAGTAGAAGGTAGGGCCAAAAGAAAAGAACAAGCAAAGATAAAAGTTTTCGATAAAGAGGAATTGGAAAAAAAAAATAAGTAGATGTTAAATCCAGAGTTGAATTGTTATCAAAGAAGAAAAAAATAGAAAGAAAAGAAAAAGTGGATGGAAAGAAAAAGAAAAGAAAAGAAGAAGAAGAGAGGAAAGCCAAAGCTAATGCGTAGGTTCAGGAGTTATCAAGAAAGAGGATGAAGAAAAATATGAGGAGAAGAGGAGAATAGAAGTATACATGAAGAAGAAAAATGAAGATGATGCTAAAGCACAAGAATCTATACATGAAGGAAATGAGCTAGTGTAGTAGACCAATATCAATGAAGGAAACACGGGGCAACACGATTTTTTGCAAATGGAAGAAGTCTTGACCAATCAAACCTTTACCAATACCTTTGGTATAGGTATGGTTGTAGGTGGTGATGGTCCTATTCCAACTCCATTATATGAAATTACTAATATAGAATTATTTTCATTTGATAGACAAAGGAAGCAAATGATAAAGACAAGCCATAAGAGAAGGAAAATCAACTTGGATTATGAATACTCGCCACTAAAACTAAGGTGATGGATATGAGAAATATGAGTTTGGATTCCTCTAGTTCTATTGGATTATCTATTGCTCAATATAATGTACATAATACATACTCATATTCACATACAATGGGATCATAGTAAGAGAAAGAGGTTGGATTTGAATATCTATTATTGTATTATGATGGGATACTTTGAAGATTCAAATGTATACAATTTGTTTGATCCAGACAAACAAGAGATTATTTGCAAGAGAGATGTTGTCTTTGATGAGAATACCTTGAGTATTACTCTATTGAATTCCCCTTCTATATTGTTAAGTAGTGATCCACCATAAGTTTTGAAGAATAATTTGGATCAATGAACTACTACACAGAGTTGTCAACTTGAAAATCGATAATGGACCACAATTTTTGGAACCCCTATACAATTAACTAATGGAGAGTTTGGTATAGGAAATCCTTCAAAAAGGGATATATGTCTTCCCATATGGGCGAATAAGACAATTGAACCTATTGGTGCTGATGAAAGAGATCTAAATAATTCAAGGAGGACAAGAAGTTAGAAATAACGTGGTAGTGTTTCTCTAATGGAACACATTCTAGAGGCACGTGATCCTAATACATATGGAGATGAACATGGTCCACCTAAATGGAAGAATTATATCACTAATGAGTTCATTTTTTAATGAAGAATAAGACATGGGATTTAGTTCCTTGAATGTAATGAAAGAATATGGTGAACTATCAATGGATCTATAAGACCAAGTTCACATTTGAAGGTGTTGTTGAAAGGAATAAGGCTTGTTTGGTAAAAAAGGGTTTTTCTTAGTAGGAAGGCATTGGATACACTAAATATTTCTACCTTTGCACAAAGATGAATTATGTTTGATTGATTCCTTCACTTGCTACTCATTTTGGATGGGAGGTACATCAAATGGATTTCAAAATTTCTTTCTTACATAGTGATCTCACTAATGAGATTTATATGGAGCAACCTTGTGGTTTTGAGAAGGATCATAGTGTTGTATGTTGACTAAATAAATCATTGTATGGTTTGAAATGAGCCCCTAGACCATGGTATAAGAAGATTGATCATTTTTTTTCTTAATCTCGATCTCAAAATATATGAATCAAATCAAATTATCTATGTTTTGCATGGAAATGGTGAAACCTTAATTATTTCATTGAATGTCGATGACTCAATCATCATTGGAAGTAATTTTGATTTATTTTTGGGTTTGAAGAAACAATTAGCATATACATTTGAGATCACTAATATTGGTCGATTACATTTATTTTTGGGCATCCAAGTCTTACAAATGGATGGTGGTATCTTTCTTTATCTACCTATATATTTACTGAATCTGTTGCAGATACTCAAAATGGAAGATTGTAAACCATGTGTTACACCTTGCTATTCAGGAGTGAATCTAACTTAAGAGTGATTTTTCAAAAGTTGATGCTACTCTTTGCAACCAAGTTGTTGGTATCCTTATTTATATAACTCACAATTGACCTAATATTTCCTTTGTTGTTAATGCAATATCTCATCTCATGTAGGATTTAGGAGTCACTTGATGATCACAAAGAGAATTATTTTTTATATCAAGGACACTTATCATCGTGGTATAGAATATTGTAGTACTAAGAATCAGTTAGTCAAATACATTGACTTAGATTGTGTTGGAGATGGAGATGACATAAAGTCTATGTTTGGGTATGTGTTTTATTTTTCTTCTAGAATCATAGTCTAGTCTTATAAAAAGTAGAACACGGTCTATCTTTTGACCATACAAACAAAATGCCTTGGTGCTATTAATGCTAGCATAGAGGTAGTGTAGATTAGTAATATATTGTGGGAGCTCGGGTTTTTAGTTGTGTAATCATATGTCATGTATTGTGACAATCAAAGTGCAATATTGGTAACTGAGAATCTAATTGCTCATACTAAGATGAAGCATATGGAGCTTCCTGCTCATTATTTAAGGAAATTGGTATAAGATGATGCCATGTCTCTTATCTATTGTAGGATATATGATTGGATTTATAATATATTTACAAAGCCTTTAATGGAAGCAAAGTTTTTGAAAATTTAAGTTCTTCTTTAGATTTAGGATGCTCCAATTATGGGGGGATGTACATAGAAGTTAATTCCACGTTTTGAATCTCCAAAGAATTGTGTTGATGGGGGGTGTTAGAAAAATAGGTTCATCACACCTCCGAGTCTTCTAGAGATAATCATACAATAGTTAATAATTGATTAGGAGATTTGATTGAGTCATCGTGGCATTTGCGTGGTTTTCAAGTCGACCATAGAAGTTGATTGGTGTGTAGGTTGAGGTAGAATTCAATGTGTTTAGTGCTTTCCTTACCCAATCAAAGTTGACCATGTATTCCTCACTTCAAGGAAGTTAGTTACACTTTGGTACTATATGTAGATGGTTTTATGGATCAATTTATAATGTACTTGTGTATGGAATTTTTTTGGATCTTTGTGTTTTGTATTGTATGTTGAGAAATGCTCACTTATGCTTCAGTGTTGAAATGGGCTCTTTAAACAACACCTTTTTTTGGAATGTATAGCTCCTTGATATGTTAATTCTCTGGTACTCCAATAGTCACAACTTATTTTCCAAAGTTTTAATATATTATCTATTTGTTTTTTAATCTTACCTTCAAATGCTACAAAATTTGCATTATGCATATTATTTATTTCCAACTTAACTTTAGTTTCTCTATTTTCCCTATAATTTTCTAGAGATTCTATGTACTGAAATAGAGAGTTTAGACTCATTTTTCTAGGCCTCCCTGTTTTATTAGATTCAATGATGGGAATGGATAGTGTATCACTCATTATTGTTTTTCCCAAGGAAAACCTCATGGGGAAATCCCCAGACACTTCTCCACATTTCATGGATGGTACTCAATGTAAACTCATTAACATTAATTACAATACCTAACCCAGTAGGGAAATTTAACGAGGCCTACAACAAAGGAAACCAAATTGGGGGATGACAATTGATACCTAATACAAGATACCCAAAACACTTAACCATTGAAGCTATCCCATCGAGATTTGTATCACTCATTATTACAAGTAAAAACTAGGAAAAATTGGATAAGGGAAAATAATTGTGCACCTAAAATAAAAATGGGGTTTGGACCAACGTGAGATCGTCAACTTAATAGATTCAAAGGTTCAATAGAGATAATGACTTGATTCAATGTATTTTGGGAGATTTCTTAAATCAAACTCTATACCTAGTCAATAAATTTGCAAGCACTCCAATAAAAAATTCATAGAAAAAATTATGTAATGTCAATGCAACTTGTCTTGAGATGGTGATGAGATTTTCTCAAATTATGTACACAACATCGGTTCAATGATAAATCTATCTATTAAGGTTTGAAATTTATTTTATGCTTAGATATTGTGAATGTACATGTTATTCCTGAGATTGATTCTAAGGCTCAAAGAATAATCTCAGGCATCAAAGGTTTTAAATGAAATGTTTTTATGAGTTCTTTATTCTACCTTCAGTTTTCTGAGAAATAATCTTTAAAGGAAATTAATAATAAGACAGTACAGAGGTTGTATCTCGTTATCTAAGTCGTAATTGTATTGTCAAATGATGTAGAAAGATTTACAAAACTGTTAAAACAAAGTCGGGTATCAATTACAGATAAGTCTCACCTTGTTTGCAATAGAAGAAAAGTTGAAGATGCACCCTTGAATAGGATATAAAAATGCAGTAATTCACACAGATCACAAGTCTTGTTTTACTCACAGTAATGACAGAGGAAAACCTGTTTATTGAATGAACTCCTGGTATGATGTGATCACAGTAGATGTAGTACTAAATTGCAATTAATCACTCTTCAATAATTACATAAAGAAATTCATAGAAATGGAAACATAGAGGGAACACATAAATCAAATTGAACGAAACTTAGAATCTTTGTCTGCACTTGTATTAATACTCAAAAAGAGTTTCTATTTTTACATTAGGCAAGAAGGAGCCCTGAATAGATCTAAAATCTATGTATTTATACAAAATTTGTCACAACTAAAAACCATTGGACTTCCCACAATATTTGACTAAAAATATAATACATATGAATAAAACAACAACATGCAAATATTGTTGAGTTTTGTTGGTGCTTCCTCCGTCTCTTCGTCTGTTGGTAGATGTGCTCGCTTTATTTTGATCTTTGAGTTGGGTACACATGTCATTAAAGTATAACCCCTGGCTACCTCATTCATGATGGCTACACACTCAACCGAGAAATGTGTAGGTTTCTTCTTCCCGAACAGGCGACAGAGCATCATGGCTACATACAACATATGAGAATCTAAAGATGTCGTGGCGTACATACCATGAGTGTCGAATCTAAAATTTTACGGATGTCCCCACCAGGTCTTGACTATATCATGACCATTTCTAGTGTATTGGGTGCATTCCTTTCTCTAGAACTCTAGACGAAATGTGGCATTGTAAGTGTATTTAGGAGTAGGGGAAAGCTTGTACATTACTTGTAGGTGATATGGTCAGAAAGAGACGATGATAACCTGGTGGTGGTTGATGATGCTCATGGTTTAGATGTCGACATGTTCCAAGGCCCAATTTATCATATCGTTGTAGGGTATGATTATTGGTCGTGCAACAATCTTATGCAGCTCTGACTATGCTACATGTCTAAGATTAGTTGTAAAGGAGTTGTCGTCTTCTTTGGGAGATTCATCTAGACAGTTAATGATCTCATGCTCTAAGACCTCAAAAACCTGCGTCAAAGTTTTAATGGTGTCCGCAAATCGCAGAGTTGTGTCTAATAGAACATCTGCGTTTGGATTTGAATCATCACTCGATGCATCAAGCTTCTTTGCAGTTTTTCGTGGCCCCATAATCCTCAAGGGAATAGAATTATCTTATATGTGACAAGAGAAGTCTGTAAGCTCTACACTGGATAAAAACCATTAATTGCAAATGGTAAAAATGACTTTGAAATTTGAAGTGCATTATTCAAAAAGTCTATTGATATTCGTATAGATTTATTGATGAAGAATTTATTAAACTTAATGGAATTCATTACTTGGTGATTCACGATCCTTATTTGAAATCATTATCCTTAATCAATCATAAATTTCATTAATACTTCGACGGTTTGCGTTTAGGAAGTTTGGATGTGACAGGGTGAAAATCTCCCAAAGTTTGAATTCGCGGAGGAGTTAATCTCTGAGTAATCACTTTTAAGTCTTAATTAATCATGTTTAAAACGTTGTATTAACTTTAAGTATTTCGGAAGTTTGGACTTCGGAGGTTTTGAATATAATACGAAGGAAAATTTATGAAATCCAAAATTGTGAAGTGATTAATTAACTCTTAATCATGACTCATTAAAGTCGTTAATCGTTTTATTAATTCCTTGAAAACCCTTTTTACTTTTTGTAATCATTTTACTTCGACACTTTGATAATTCGGGGATTCTGAAATCAAAAAATACCAAAGAGTAATTTCTCGGAGTGACATGGCAGGGATGACGTGTCGGGAAAAGAGAGGCGCCACGTTTCACTTGAAAACGTGCGAATCATCTGATGTAAATGTAAAAAATGAGTGCCACGTGTCAACTCAAGGAAAGGTTTTTAAAGGGCACGTGTCCTATGACTCGTGTTCGTGAGTTCTTTAGGAAAAGCCACGAGTGGTTATCTTCGGGTTTCAGAGCTTCGGGGTTTTTGATGTTTGAGTTTGTTGGAATACTCGAAGCGCGGAGCTGCAAAGTGACCGTTGAAGGCTTTCTTTTTAAAACTTAGGCGGCTTCAAAAGTTCAGAGATCATCAGGATTGTTAGATCAAATTAAAGAAACTCATCGACGATAGATATTGTAAGCGCCTTATTGCTAAATAAAAACCAATGGATTTGATTTAAAATTAAAAGGAAATTCTCTAAGTTTTTTTCTTTTTGGGTAAAAACTTTTATTTCTAAGAGGTAAAATATAAAGTTCAAAGCTGAAAATTAGGCATGTTCCAACATAGACTCCATCTGGGGATTGTGGCTCCCCGTGAGGTGTGAAAGAACAATATACCAAGTGCCTTTATTGGGTAAATGGAGTCATTATTGATTTTTGAAAAATATTTTCCAGTTTTATTTAAGAATTAATCATACATAGAAAAAGGAACTTAACCAAATCTCAAAAACCTTCAAAACATACTTAATGATTGATCCCAAGTTAGGCTATTTAAAATTTCTGTTTTCAGATTTCTGTGGTGAGTAGTTTCGAGATTAATTGCCGGATAATCCACAGTTGGTGTCATTTTTGTCATCGCCGTTTCGAATCTGATTTTCTTAAAACTGATTTTAGAATTGTTTAAGATAATCAAAATAAATTTAACTGAAATAACAGTCTTCGATCGGCTTCGTTTACTTCAAGGTTAAGAAAATGTAACAATTTATTTAGGGAATCCCTAGTTGGTTCAGGATGTAAATATCACCGGAAAGAGAACTAGATGATAGAGTATGTTATATGTATATGTATGACAACCTTACAGATATCATAGATATTTCTTCATTGCTAGCGAGCCAGTTCAGTACCCCGTTGAAGTTATCTACTTCTCTCATTGAATTTCCTTTCACCACTCTTATTAACACTTTTGTATTTTATTGAGATGAGGGAAATCAATATATGAATTTATTTTCATCATCTCTTTTGGACAAGATGGGGGCAATCAAATTATGAATTTCCTTTCACGATCTATCTTGTATTTTAATATTTTCAAGTGGGAGTAATCAATTTGTATGTCACATACAAGGGATGATATTTGCTTAAAATTTTCAAAAGAAGGTATGTCAACAATTTTGAGAATACTCTGAAACTAACATTCTTCCAATTTTCAATACACCTTCGCCTATAGGAATTTTTTTATGGGAATCTTAATCTTTCAGGGATCAACCTTGAAAGAATTAGTCAGTTTAAAGTTCGATAGAAGAGATAAAATTATCAGGATTATCCTAGATATACTTTTTCAATTAAAATCAAAGGAACATAAAGATTTTCGCCTAATCTTGTTTTGAAAATATGTTTTTAAGTTTTCAGAGTCAAGGTAAGTTTCTTTATTTCTATGAAGACTAACAAAGGATAAGGAAAATATGAAGTAGATAAGAACTTGGGGAAAGGTAAAAATAACCAAATTGAGGATTCACAGGACCTGACACAAAATATCCTAATCCTACACAAGTTTTTGTATTTAGTTCAGACTTCCTTCGAGATTATTAATTTTTATTTTATTTTTATTGCAGAGATGGCTTTAGAATTTATTAGTACGACAATTTAAGTTGTAATTTTATACCTCTCTGATTTTTGGGTCAGGTGACAATATTATTATGAGTGAAACTTCCTTCACATTCATTTCAAAAGAATTTTCTTAAAATTTTATTTGAACTAGAAGGGTAGGAACTCATACCTCATTTTCCTTTTGAACTTTCAACAAGGTAGATCATTAATTTATCACCTGTTTTGAGAGAAATCAAATGTTTGAAAAATGAGTGTCGAATTTTTATTCAACCTCATCTCCTGTTCAACAAGATATATTGTGCAAAAGGAATAAAATGCAAAATGTCAGAAAATCCTGTAGAATAGAGCTGGTATGTGATACAGATGTTTTTATTTTTCATTTCAATGATGTCAAGCAATCATAAATTTATTGAAAATATTTACAACAAATGATCAAATGACTCAGATAATTTACAAAAAGAAAATAAAAAATGAAAATTAAAATAGCTAATGTCGATCCAGTCCGATACATACAGTGGAAATCCTAAATATGACTACTGCATGAAATGTTTTAAGTAACACCCATTGATAGGAGCATCAAGAATTTCTCCATCAAGATTATCCAGTGAGAATGGGTTTTTTCCCTCAACAGATGCAATTTTGAATGGTCTGAACCAGAGATGATCAAGTTTGCCATGTTTCCCTGCATCTTCCTTTCTAGCCTCCCATTTTAAAACTAAATCGCCAGGAAGAAAATCCTCGTCTTTGTATTTTTTATCGAAAATGGATTTCATATTATCCTAGTACTTTTGAATCTTATCATCCACTTCCACTTTTTTCTGCTAAACTTCGATGATTTGATTCATTCTTCTCGTAACGTCGTTTGGCTCTTCGTTTGCATCCTACCAGAGTTTCATCACATGAAGAGAAAGATTGATAGGAAGGATAACGTCAGTAACATAAACCAATTGGAAAGGAGATATACCTATATATTTATTAGTGCCAATTTAGTTTTCCCATAAGGCGTACTTTAAGTGGATATGCCGGGATTTTTTTATTTTTTGTCAAAACCTTTTTTATTATAGTCATCAAGCTCTTGTTAGATGATTTGGCCAACCCATTTCCCTGAGGATAATAAGATGTAGAATGACCTAAAACAATATTGTATTTCTGACAGAAATTTATCATTGCCATAGATTTAAAATCCTGAGCATTATCATTAACTATCTTTCTAGGAGAACCAAATATTGCTAGGATGTTTTCTTCCAAAAATCTTATTACTACCGAATCTGTAGAATTCTGAGTTGGAATGGCTTCAACACATTTCATAAAGTAATAGGTAGCGGTTAGAAATCATCCATGTTGAGCACTTGATTGAGGATGGATTTCTTTGATGAATTCTAGGCCCCATTGTTGGAAAGGAGCTTCATATTTTATTGGAATTAAAGGTAAGGCAGGGATATTTTTCTTACCAACGAACAATTGGCATGAATTGCAAGCTTCGACCCTTGCATTCACATCAGTAAATAACTTTGGCCAATAATATCCTTCCCTTAAAATCTTGTAAGTTGTTTATCTCCAGGCATACTCCATGAAATTCATTAATGACCCCTTCTATTTCAGATTTTGTCAGGCAACATAGCAAGAAACCCAGAGGGTCTTTCTAGTACATCTTTCCATCAACAATGAAATACTTAATTGCATGTAGTTTTAAAGTCCTTTCTTTAGAAGGATTCATGTCATTTTGGCATTGAAGATTAAGGAGGTATATAACAATATCATGATACCAGGCAGAGGAAGAAAACTTATCTTCCACCTGAATCATATGTTCTTTATCGTTAATTTCCTCTATATCCAGGATAAAATCATGTGATTCAAAGTTATTTATTCCAAGCGCTTTGAAATTCGATTCAGCTAACAGCCTTTCCATACCTTGACCTTTCACTAGCTTGGTTGGTTTCATTTCTAGATCAAACTCTTGAATTTTATCCAACCATCTACCTCTCCTTCCATCGTTGTCTGGTTGAACCAAGATGTCTTTAATTGCATTTGTTGGCACATAAGCGATTATTTTGGAGTGCAAGACATATGTTCTGGAAGACTTGAGAGCCTTAACCATCACATAATCTTGTTTTTCAAGAATATCATATCTTAGCTCTACATCTCTGAGGATTTTGCTGAAGAGGGCTATTGGTTATTTGAATCCTTCTTCGTTCTTTTGAAGGAGCACTGCTGCAACAATATGTTTAGAAGTGAAAAAGAAGATTAAGAATTTCTTTGTATAGTTCGGACTTACTAGTACTGGTGCTTCCCCTCTAGCTTTCTTAACATGCTCGAACGACGCTTTGGTTTCTACAGTCCATTTTACTTCGTTGTCCTTTTTTAACATATTTGCAATCATTTTGATTATTTCAGCAAAGTTAGGAATAAATCTCCTCAAAATATTGATCTTACCTAAAAAGGATTGAATCTCTTTTATATTTCTAGGAATATTAATTAGGTCAATAGCCTCAACTCGCTTAGGATCAACCTTGATTCCATCTTTCGAAACTATATGACCTAAAATTTTACCTTCTTGCATAGCAAAGTGTGATTTTTTGGGGTTAAGTGACAAACCAAATTTTCTGCATTTTTCAAAAGTCTGCCTGAGGTGCATCAAATGTTCTGCATCAGAATTGGAAAAAATTGTCAGATCATCTAGATAAATAACAAAAAAATTGTCTCTTTCACTGATGAACATGATATCCATTGCTCTCTAGAAATTTTCTCCTGCATTTATCAAACCAAAAGGCATTTTATCATACATAAAGGTTTCCCATGGAGTAGTAAACGCAGTCTTTTCTCTATCATTTTCATGAACAACGATATGATAATATCATGAGAAACCATCAATCATAGAAATTGTGTTAGACCTTACTATCTTCTCTAAAACGTGGTCCATCTTTGGGAGTGGGTAGTTATCTTTAAGAGATGACCAATTTAAGTTCCTAAAATCAACGCAAAGTCTTATTTCGTCGTTCTTCTTTCTGACAAGGACCAAATTGGCCACCCATTCAGAGTATCTGAGGGGAACGATGCTTTTTGCATCAAGGATATTTTTAACCTCCCTTTCTATTATTGACATAAGAATTGGGTTTATCTATCTAAGCTTCTGCCTGAAAGGTTTAATACCATGTTTTAAGGGAATCTTGTGTTCAATAACATAAGTATCATAATTTTTTAGATCATCGTAAGACCATGCAAAAACATCTTTATACTGTCTAAGTAACTCAACGTATTTACTCTTTATTTGGGCCGGAAGGTATTTTGATATTTTGACCATTTTGGGATCTTCCTTAGTTCCTACATTATAGTCTTCGACTTCTTCGGGTTGAGGTCGCAAGGTAGACTTTAAAGGTATATCATCCTGGTCAAATAAACCTTTCTAAGGGGATCAAGCCTCTAGGAATTTGATTGTTTTTTAGTAAGAGCATGCGATGATTTGCAATTTTGTCTTGGAACTTCTCTGGGTTTTCTCCTTCCTGCATAATCCAAGCAAGATCATTCTTATTTTCTTGATCTATATGGGTCTCAGAAAACTTGTCAACCTTTTCCAAGAACTGTTTGATTTGTTCATCGTCTTCAAACACTTGTCAGTGCTGAACATTGTTCAGAATCGAATGTCTATGCCTCATCTCTATGTGATACTTCAGTTTCAAAATAGTAGGTGGTATGGAAGTCACAACAACTTTGGCCAAAGAATCAACTTGTTGGTTTTTCATTCTGGGAATAGAGTGAATATTAAAGGACGAGAAGAAATTTTCTATAAGATCCCAGGCACAATTTCTATACGATCTCAATCTTGGATTCTTAGCTTAGTATTGTTGTTTTATTTGTTTTACAATGAGCTCAGCATCACCATAAGCTATCAAATGTTCGATTTTTAATTTTCTCGCAGCTTATAATCCTAGGACTAAAGCTTCATATTCATAGACATTATTGGTATAATCAACATCCCGTTGTAATCTGTAAGAGAAAGGAATAACATACTGATCCTCTGGCGCCATAAATAACACTCCAACTCCTGCTCCTTCGCAGGATGAAACACCATCCCTTCTCTAACATTTATATTTTTCTTTGAAATTTATGTTTTTTTTTATTTTCTTCTTCTATACATTCTTCAAAATCATCATCTATAGATAACATACAATTTCCTAAGTCTTGATCAACAACATAGACTAGGTAGTTATTGGGGTTTTGAGGGTCACTTATAGTATACGCTAGTCTAGTTTCTTTATACAGTCGAGTGAATTGTCCACCAAAAAATGGAATTGTAGCGTAGGTCATATCTAGCTGAACCGATCCTCCTAACTTGGCACCCCAAGATCTAGATAGAAGCATGTCATACTTGGAAGGAACATCAGCAACAACCATGTCCATAAGGATACTTTTCAGAGGAATCTAAGCAAGATTTACCACTAAATCTTTAATCATACCTAGACACTTAACCTTTCTAGAGTCAAATGAGTATAAATCTTGATAAGGTCTGGTAATTTCAAGGCCCAATTTTTCCATGATAATCTTAGGCATTAAATTATGCGAGTCTCATGAGTCTAACATGTAATTGTGAAGTAAATGACCGTGCACAATCAATTTAATATAGAATAGAGAAACATAATCCTTACTGCTTTCAATGTGTGGTCCAAACATGATTGTAGCTTTTTCATCTTGCAAATTGATAACATCAGCTTAACATTCAGCATCAGAAAAATTTATTGCTTTAGCGATTTGTTTTTTATAGATCGGGTTACTAGCAAGTTCAACCATAGGCATTGGGATTTTAATTTTATTAAGTTCATTCTCCAAATTGAAACTCGCAATTGGTTTTTCAATTTCCCTGGTCTGAACTTCAGCTTCTGTATTTTATGGCTTTTTAGTTTTCATTTCTTTCATTTCAACCTGTTTTATTCGAGGAGCTTGTGTCTCAACTTATGGTTTAGTAATTGTTGCCTCATTTTCTTTGTTTTGTTATAAAATATTTTTCGGTGGAATATTTGTAGAATCCTTTTCTCTTGGCCTCAAATTATATTTATGTTGAATCTTGACCATTATTGAGTCAGCAAAACCTTTGTATGTAGAGTCCCTAAGATTGTTAATGTTTTCATCATTATTAAACATATATTACAGGTCTAAGGATTTCTCATAATCTTGTTTGGTTAGGTGAGGCTCAAGATCATCATCGTTGAGGTTGTTTAGATCTTCCTCTAATTCCTCATGATCTTGCACTTCATCTCTCTACATGAAATTCTCATTTTTAAATAAAGCTTGAATCTTTTGATCCTCATTTTTTATTTGTCTTTGTAGTATATGAGGATTAGGGTTTCTCCTGAATTGATTCCTAACACATGGATCAAGTTTGGATTTCTCTATTTCCATCCTGGAAATTTAGTTTGATAAATCTTTAATAATTTTGGCCATCTCATCCATTTTTTTCTCTGTGGACTTTACATATCCAGAGGGTCCTGCATGTTCTTTAAAACGCCTGGGTTCTCTAGCTCCCATCTCAACCTCAGTTTTCAACTTCCCAGATTCCATCATATTGGACTCAATTTCTATGGAATCATCTTGCATCCCCGCTAAAGTAGTGGATATTCTCTCTCTCAAAAGTAAAGCGAAATCATAATTAAAATCCCCTGCAAAAGTGACTTTTGCAGCTGGTTGAGAAGGTTTAACTTCGGATGGGATTTTGTGATAAAGCTTATTAAACCTTTGGATAAATTATAGGATTGATTCATAAGTTTTCTTTCTCAAGGCTTTGAATTTGGTTAAGTAATAAAGATGATCCTTTTTCTCGCCCCATTTCCTTAGGAAGGAAGTTTTTAGGTCTCCATACAATCATATAGAACCTACTAGAAGTCCTCTGAACCAAGTTCTTACATTTCCTTCAAAATTCTGTACTAACAGTCTTGTGTAAACGTTCGTGCTCAATGCCAAGAAAATCAACAAATTGATCGAAAAAGGCTCTATGTTCTGTTGTTGTTAGGTCCCCTTCTCCCATGAATTTGGGGAGGTTCGTCATGTAATTTTTGGGTAAATAATGCAAGACAACAAGAAGAACTAAGGGAGAATATCTAGCGGCGACCTTGGAAAATACCCTCGGGGGTTGAGCTTGTCCACCAACCCCTGCACCTCCAACACTGACCATTGAAATTCTAGGAGACATAACTCGAGGACTAAATAGGAGATTTTAAAAAACTTCGAAAGACTGATCTACTGATCTTTCGACTACTTCAGGATGGTGTGAATGAAGTTCGGGAAAGTGATTGTGAGAAGACGAAAGATATAGATGAGGGGGAAAAGGAAAACTTGAGCTCAACTCCTCAGGTTTACTTGATGTATAAATAAGATAAGTAATAGGGGAGGAATATGGGTATAGAAAATAATCTCCAGGATTTTGGGAAACAAAAACTTTTACTTCGAGAAGGGAAATAATCAACTTAGTATTAATGATAGTGGGGATTCAAATGGATCCTTTGTTATCACTAGTAAAATTATATATCAATGGAAGAGGGATGGTCTGGTCAATCTCAAATTTTATTTCGGGAATAATTACCTCTGGGGCTTCAAGTTTAACTTTGGGTTTACTTGTTGATGCTTCTGCAAAATGAACTTGTTTAAAAATTTCTTTAGGAGTTAGTTCTTCAGCGGGAATCTTAGCATTAACTTGCGTAATTTTAGGTTTATGGACCTTACCTACTGATGGAGAATTTTGTTTGAGACATCCCTTTTTTTTTAACAATTTTTTGGTATCCAAAATGGGAGTAGTCTGCTTTTCGTTTGGGTTTTTTCTGGTATTCTTTTGACCAAATGCCAGTTTTTTCTATGGTGGAGTCGCCAGGTGAAAGATAAAGTAATCCTTATTCATGTATTCAATCTTTGTTCACCATCAAAGACCAAAAAATTACCTTGTCTTTCTCCCAAGGAAAAACGATTTTGTTTCTTCGTCCCCGACAACAGTGCCAAAAAGATGTTGTTCTCGAGATTGATTCTAAGGCTCAAAGAATAATGTGAGGCATCAAAGGTTTTAAATGAAATGTTTTTATGAGTTCTTTTTTTCTACCTTCAGTTTTCTGAGAAATAATCTTTAAAGGAAAATAATAATAAGATAGTAGAGAGGTTGTATCTCATTATCTGAGTCGCAATTATATTTCCAAATGATGTAGAAATATTTACAAAACTGTTAAAACAAAGTTAGGTATCAATTACAGATAAGTCTCACCTTGTTTGTAGTAGAAGAAAAGTTGAAGATGCACCCTTAAAAAGGATATAAAAATGCAATAATTCACACAGATCACAGGTCTTGTTTTACTCATAGTAATAAAAGAGGAAAAGTTGTTTCCTAAATGAACTCCTGGTATGATATGATCACAGTAGATGTAGTACTAAATTGCAATCAATCACTCTTCAAGAATTACAGAAAGAAATTCATAGAAATGGAAACACAGAGGGAACACATAACTCAAATTGAACGAAACTTAGAATCTTTGTCTACACTTGTATTAATACTCAAAAAGAGTTTATCTTTTTACATTCGACAAGAAGCAGCCTTGAATAGATCTAAAATATATGTATTTACACAAAAAAATTCACAACTGAAAATTGTTGGACTTCCCACAATATTTGACTAAAAATAGAATACATCTGAATAAAACAACAACATGCAAATATTGTTGAGTTTTATTGGTGCTTCCTTTGTCTCTTCGTCTACTGGTAGATGCACTCGCTTTCTTTTTATCTTTGAGTTGGGTACACATGTCATTAAATTATAACCGTCGACTACCTCGTTCATGATGTCTACCCACTCAACCGAGAAATGTGTAGGGTTCTTCTTCCCAAATAGGTGACAAAGCATCATGGCCACATAAAACATATGACCGTCTAAATACGTTGTGGCATACATACCATGAGCGTCGGCTCTGAATTTTTTCGGATGTCCCCACCAGGTCTTGACTATATCATGACCATTTCTAGCGTATTGGGTGCATTCATTTCTCTCAAACTCTAGAAGAAATGTGGCATTGTAAGTGTATTTAGGAGTAGGGGAAAGCTTGTACATTACGTGTAGGTGCTCTGGTTAGAAAGAGATGACGACGACCTGTTGGTGGTTGATGATGCTCCTGGTTTGGATGTTGATATGTTCCAAGGCCAAATTTATCATATTGTTATAGGGTATGATTCTTGGCCATGCAATGATCTTATGCAACTCCGATTGTGCTACATGTCTAAGCTTAGTTGTAGCACAATCATAGTCTTCTTCGGCAAAGTTTTCTGGAAAGTTAATGATCTCATGCTCTAAGACCTCAAAAACCTACGTCCAAGTTTTAATGGCATATGCAACTCGCAGAGTTGTGTTTGATAGAGAATCTGCGTTTGGATTTGAATAATCACCCGATGCCTCAAGCTTCTTTGCAGTTTTTCGTGGTGCCATAATCCTCAAGGGAACATAATTAGCTTATCTGTGACAAGAGAAGTCTGTAAGCTCTATACTGGATAAAAACCGCTAATTGCAAATCGTAAAAATGACTTTGAAACCGCTAAATCGCTATTTGTATAGATTTACCGACGAAGAATTTATTAAACTTAATGGAATTCATTAACTGTTGATTCATGATCCTTATTTGAAATCATTATCCTTAATCAATCATAAATGTCATTAATACTTCAACGGTTCACGTTCGGGAGTTTTGGATGTGACAGGGTGGAAATCTCCCCTAGTCCGAATTCGCGGAGCAGTTAATATTTGAGTAATCACTTTTAATTCTTAATTAATCATGTTTAAAACATTGTATTAACTTTAAGTATTTCGTAAGTTCGAACACATTAAAGCCGTTAACCGTTTTATTAATTCCTTGAAAACCCTTTTTACTTTTTGTAATCACTTTACTTCGACGCTTTGATAATCAAGGGATTGTGAAATAAAAAACTCCCAAAGAGTTATCTCTCGGAGTGATGTGGCAGGGATGACATCATTTTGATGACATGTTGAGAAAAGAGAGGCACCACGTGTCACTTGAAAACATGTGAATCATCTGACGTAAATGTAAAAAATGAGTGCCACATGTCAACTCAAGGAAAGGTTTTTAAAGGACACGTGTCCTATGACTTGTGTTCATGAGCTCTTTAGGAAAAGTCACGAGTGGTTATCTTTGGGTTTCAGATCTTCGAGGTTTTTGATGTTTGGGTTTGCTGGAATACCCGAAGCGCGGAGCTGCGAAGCGACCGTTCAAGGCTTTCTTTTTAAAACTCAGGCGGCTTCAAAACTTTGGAGATCATCAGGATCGTTATATCAAATTAAAGAAACTCATCGATGGTAGATATTGCAAGCGCCTTATTGCTAAATAACAACCAATGGATTTGATTTCAAATTAAAAGGCAATTCTCTAAGTTTTTTCCTTTCTGGGTAAATTTTTTTATTTCTAAGAAGTAAAATATAAAGTTCAAAGCTCAAAATTAGGCGTGTTCCAATAGTACATGTATTATGCTCAATAGACAGATTTGCAAATTCCTTTTTCTTGATGATCTACAAATATGTTAGGGTTTGTGGTCCCATTAATAGATATTTCATAGATATATAGATTTGTAATATTTATTGATCTTCCTTGAAATTGTGAAGATAGATGTTCAATAGATTTGGAAACTTCATCGTAGTGATTAATTAGTTGTTTCAATGATAATTCTTCTAATATGTCTTATTCTTTCCTTATTGTAGACTGGATCATTGGACTCAAGATGTTCTATATTTTTTCGTTATTGCGAAATTTTGTCTAATATTCACTTGTGGTCATGTTCTAGCCCACCATGTAGGTAGTTCAGTCCCTCTACAGGATGGATTGTAGGTAATTTTGGGTTGTTATGCCCATTATTACACTTTATTGTATTTTAGAGTAAGCTCGGCCTAGTCTCACGTTTGGGGTTAGTATCTTATCCCTAGTGGAGTGATATAGATATACCACCTCCCTTATTTATAAGATCACCTCATTCAAATGAGTTTATTCATTCTCTTTCCTAAGGGAACCCATACTTGTGTTGTGCTCTCTCTTGAAGTCTTATGTGTTTATGATCATTAAGGTGTTGTTATATTTCAACTTGTTTATGTTGGAGAATTCAACATAGATCCCCTAC
Organism: Picea engelmannii; assembly: GCA_009831015.1. Classification (NCBI taxonomy): domain Eukaryota; kingdom Viridiplantae; phylum Streptophyta; class Pinopsida; order Pinales; family Pinaceae; genus Picea; species Picea engelmannii. The sequence goes on from ML805853.1 coordinate 169,240, forward strand.
CTCATGATTTTTAGCACAATATTAGAGCTAGTGTGGAATTCTATTCCTCTTTCAACACTCTTAAAGTTGTTTCATTTTTTTCCGACATCTAAAATTAAGGTTTCAACTCTATTTCAAAGTTGTTTCAAAACTCAAATTAAGGTTTTAAACACCCTATTTTTTGGATAGTAGTGAGTTTCTCGGGTTTTTTTATCCTTATATTCACCAATGCACCCATACTCAATAGTTATTTCTTGGTTTCTTGGTAAATTTAAGGAAGTTTTTGTGTTTTTACCCCTCAAGGGAGACATACTTTTTTTTTCTCCTTCTTTTAGCCACAAGTTGTTGTAGATATACACATGTATTATGACATACATGGATGGATAATGGATTTTTCTCCACCTCAATGAGGATAACTATAATGCACGAGTTTTTCATATGGAATCTCTACTTCATAGTATAGGTTTATTTATGTAAATGAAGAAGCCACTTTTGAATACAACTCATCATGAAAACTATGATCTAGTATGTTTGAAGAAGGATGAAGCTCTTGGATTGATTTATCTATATGTGGAACCCT
>ML805853.1:170407-201192 GCA_009831015.1 Picea engelmannii
TTCAATTCCAGTCGTGTGTTAGATTAATGATTCTATTTCAGTCGTGTGTTAGATTAATGATTCAATTTTAGTCATAGCTTAAACATTAGATTAGATTAGTCTCACTTCAATATTGCATATACTTTGTGTGTGCTTCGTCAGTTTACGACCCCCGGGTTGACAAATTAGATAAGTTGGGCAAATACTACAATGCAATTAATACAACATTAGTTTGGCCCAATATAACGACTATCGTTCCCTTGTCACAATTGTTGTTCCTTTTGTTGTTCATTCGAACGGGATGATTGTTGTTCCTTTTGTTGTTCTTTTGACTAGAACAACTGTTGTTCCCTTTACGATTGATGTTCCTTTATAGGTGTTGCATCTCTAGAGGCTGGGTATTGAAAACGAAAGGTAAGAACCTACGTAGGCAACAAGTAAAATGCTTGTGCCAACAACTACCTTTGGTTGATGCATAGAGGTTGTTTTTAGGACATCTTTAGAGCCCAACAGTCGATAAGCCAAGATTTGTATTTTTGTAATCGCACTATGTATATTAATAAAAATACATCACTATTGTATATGTAACGTACCCAACACCCATGTTGAGTCTCATTACTTTGAAAAACAGCTTAGCCTGCTAAATACAAATTGAAAAATTCACAATACATATGAAATAACCCAAGGGCAGCAGGCCCAAAACTAAACATGCATCTAACAACATATATTAAATCATGAATGAAACTATTCAATTGAACCAATGAACACATAACATTCAAATATTCATTTACACAACATAATAATCATAATAAAACAACAAAACTCTTATATGTTTATGAAAGGTAACCAATTGGCTGCGTATAAAGGATGAACCTCCCAACCATAGTCATTGATGTTCAATTTATCTCAATAACATACCACCCTCGAGTTGAGGCTATGAGTTCACAAGGAGATCTGGCTCTCTAGCTATCCACTCTCTACACTCAACAACCCAAAACCTAGGTTATACTTCTATAGCAATTTTGATCCACCAACTCTCTCTTCCCCACAACCTCCACAACCCAAGGAATGTACCCTCTTCACTACTCACAGTCCCTCGGGATATACCATTCATTTATCATGGCTTCCAGTGCACTCAGTTGTTGAAGAATCTCTCAGCTGGGAACTTCAGGAACTATCAACTTCTTTAGGAGTGCTCACAACGACCTTCACAAGACTCTTGAGCCATTTCCTCAATAGGAAAACACACTACAGTTTTACAGCCTATTTTATAGGCACACAAGTCACATTTCCAACATAAAACACAACCAAACAATGGTTTCTTTCAAACACCGCATGGTTGGTTCTCATCCCAAAACTCCACTCCCATCAAGTTGCCCAAAATCTGCATGTAAAATTGTCTACTTTCTACATACAAATTTCCTTCTCTTTCCCTTGATTTCTTGAATCACAGTCTTCCCAAGGATGATTATAATAATAATAATAATAATAATAATCTATTTTTAAGGTCACTTCCAAGCCAACACACCAAATTGGTGTATGAGACCCCCATGCTACCAATAACTAAGGGATGTGACTCCTCACAAACACCCTCTTACATGAGTTTAATGATTGGATTTGGAAACACAACAATAAATAGAAGGTTACACAAGGATTAAAATTTTGGGAATGTGGGTGGGATTAATAACCATGAATAAAACCCCCCTTTGGCCCCTATCTCTTGTGGAATCATATCCCCCCATCCTTTTCATCCCTTTTGTGTTGCATCCAACAATTACTATTTTATTAATATTTTCAATGTTCATAATATACATTTCATCCCCCATGCATATCAATCAATATGGACTATTTTCCCCAATCACATCGTCTCACCAGCATAATTCACATTTATACAATTACATTATAGTTTGCGGGTATTAAAACTCGGGATGTTACAGTAGACCCGAAGACAAAAAGAGTATGGGGGGATAAGACTCCACAAGAGGGAAGGGGGCTAGGATTAGAGGAAAGGGGTTAGGTTAAATGGGATTAATCCAAATGAATATAATAATGTATTTATAAGTCCTAAGTCCTTATGTTATGATTTATATCCTAAGTTCTTAAGGGAGGGGAACAAATTACCAAGTGGGGAACAAGGGAGTTCCTTGTATGGCAAGTTTAATAAAAATGGCGTGCATACTTAATCCATGGTCTTAGTGAGTATTTTGGGTTAGTCACTCATTCTAACTGCATGGGAAATGGGTGAGTAGAGATCGAGGAAAGAATTTGGACCAGAGGTTGAGGAGTGAGTTGTGAGATATTGTACATGTTACCCTGTAAATCCTTGGTGGTTTGGGTGTGTTTTTCCCCCCGATTTGACTAAGGAAAGGTTGAGACCAGAGAAGAGGATTTATGGGAATAGGTTTCCCTGTGTGTTGGCCCAGTGGATGCCTATAATCTCCTTGAGATAATTCGTGTGTTCCTAATTCCACAAAGCTCTAAGTCTTCTTGGTCGACTTGTTGCTAAATCCCTAGAAGGGAAGTGGTACAACCGAAGGACACTTCCTTGGACGGTATAGGCTTGAGAGGCTGTGAGGTGGAACTGTTGTTATATATGGAGCCATTTTCCTATCCTTGATCTATGTTTTGTTGGACCTTAGTTTTCTTGTGTGAGATCCTTTTCCCTGGTGGAATCATAGCCCTGTCTTGGGGATGACCTGTTTCTGAGAGCTAGAACATAAGTGTCTATGGCTAGGAGGAATGTTTAAGGTCTAAATCTAGTTGGAGCTTCTTCTAAAGGTAATTCCCATGACTTTGAATGCTTAATTTCTTGGGTAGTGTGATGTAATGCGTTTTTTTTTCTATTGTGTTTTACTGAATAGATTGCACATTGCATTGATAGTTAATCAATATGTTTAATTATTCATATGCATGAATTATGCATAGCACTGTATGCTTTCTAGACCACATAATTGTGATTTATGCAAGAAAAACTATACAAAATTTTTTCAGATCCCTATCGGGCATATTCTATGATGGTTTTAGAGCAGAATGGTAGTAGTGGGACTCAGCTTGGAGGTTGGGTATGCTACATTGTGGTAACAAAGGTATTGTTTTCAGTGACAGAGCCTAGGAGGGGTCTTGGGGATGTTACAAACCCAATATTTTCCATTACACAAACAACGGGAGTGAAAAATAGATTTGGAATTCCTTCCACACCCTGATTGGTGCAATGAAAACCATTGAAATTAATAGACTTGAAATAGTGCTCTCTAACCTCAAAGTGGTGAATTTTTCTATTGTTGAGGAGTACATTTCTATGTTCAAGAATATAAGAGAAAACATTATTACAAAAAATGTTAAATCTAACATAGACCTTGAATATATTAATATTGTTCTTAATAACCTCTCTCTTGCATTCCAAAACTTTTCAATCATTTTTATATCATTTTTCTTTTTATTCTAGACATGGCTTCTGCTACTTTAGAATATGTATTTTGTAATTTTATCTAGAATCAAGTTGCCTTGAAAAACTTGGGTGAACTATCTCCCAGGGACCATGACCTCACTAAGGATACTCCCTCCTTGTGTATGCATGAGTCTCCATGGGACACTTTCAAGTTTTCCAAATAAGAGGCCAATATTCTCATATTACTATAAGGAGGGGAATATGTTCAAAAAATGTCACCTCTATCTTCAAAGAATTCAAGATATTTCTCAGAGAATAATTAGAAATGATGATCTCTTCAAATACAAGGTTAGTGATTATGCACACTTCACCATGCACACTACTCTATGGTCCTCAACTTCTATTCAATAATGGATTTAAATTCTAGGGGTACAAGTCATATGATGAAGCACCAACACCTCCTCTTCGATTACAATGATCAACATATTAAAGGTGAGAGAGTAATTATTGGTGATGACTCAACCCTCCCAATCTCTAGTTGTGGTATTATTCAAATTTCCAATGTTTAGTACAAAGATTCTCTAAGTATTGCTATATTAGGACCAAATCCTTTCTCTATTTACCACATTACTAACACCAATAAAAAGATGGAATTTTGGCCAAACACATTGACAAGTATTTGAAAAAAAAAATTGGTATGGTTTTTGCAGTTGAGCTATCAAGTTCATTAGGACAATTCTTAAAATCAAAGAAGCCACATTTACTAGCACCTAAATTCGTTATGTTTCAAAAACATGAGTGAATTTTTGAACAAAATGTCCTCATGTGATGGAAAAACACAATCCTACCCAAAAACAAATATGTAAAATAACACTTGTTCTCATGCAATGGAAAATCACAATCCTACCAAAAAGTTGAAATTTAAAATAATGTTCATTCCTTATGCATATATACAGTTATGAAAACATTTTCCATGCATATAAATACAAGTTCACTAGAAACCTATTAAATAGGGTTATAATATATAATTCGCCTCATATATACTCTTAATTACACTATGTAGATCATGTATTTAACCTTGAAAATATAAGTAGGTTTTATAGTACTTAATTAGACATTACATGTTTCTAATTATGCTCTGTACATCCCTAAGTAAGCCTTATAGATCCCAAATTAGATCTTACAGGCCATTAATTGTGTGTTTTATGTCCTAATTAGGGCCTACATATATAATGAAGTTCTCTTGAACCCTACATATTAATTTACAATAACTATGTAGGCCTTAAATATCCTAATTATGACAAAAAAAAACTAGTTTTCAATCCCAAATTATGGCTTGGGCCACAAGACATATTCTCGTTATGCTCAAACCTCAAAATTCAACACATGTTCTTGTCATATGCCAAGAACATGTGTTGAATTTTGAGGTTTGAGCGTAACAAGAATATGACCCTAAGACATAGTTTACACCATGATTGAGGCCCACCCTTGTTACACCCTAAACATGATTTCAATCCCATATCCCTCTAGTAGGTTATATATTCCTTATGTAGACTGTATTTCATGGTATGGTGCCTTTCACATTGCCTATCAACCCTAAAAGCATTAGTTAGGGTCATCGTCCCTAGTTTTTAGCCCCAAAATAAGGCTTGTGCCATAATGCTCATCATTGTTGTTCCTAAACATAAAAAATGGGCCCATGTTCCTATTGTAGGCCACAAATTCAATCAATATAGTATGTGTCATGGTCCATGGCCTATGGGACTTAAAATCATTAGTTGGGGTCTCATTCCCTAATTTTTCACCCCAAATAAGGCTTTTTCCATGGGAACCATCCTTACTACGTTGAAATATTAAAATCAAGGTTCTCATATATATATATATATCATGTTAAGGACAAAGTTTTCTTCTACATGTCTTGTGTTGTAGTTGGGGCCCTGCATATGGTTCATGAGCCCTAAAAATAATGGTTACGAACTTAGTCTCTATCTCTCGACCCCAAAAAATTGATTTGGCCACAAGACCCATCCCTATTTTTCTCAAAATTTGAGATCATACTGATATCATCTTGTAGACCTTGAATATTCCTTTTACAAGGACTATATAATGACCCGGGACCATATGAATGTGAAATGATCCCTAAAAGCATTTGGAAGGGTCTTAGTTATTGGTTATTTGACCCTAAAACATGTCTTGGTCCATGATGCCCATTCTTGCTATACTCAAACCTTAAATTTGGTCCCATATACCTCTTATAGAACAAAGATTCCTCATAAGGGGCCCACTTACTAAAAAATGTTCAAAACACATGTATTTGTGGACTTATAAAAATGATTCCATTCTTGAATTTACCATATTATTTTATTTGTTAGTCTCTTCTTGGTAAGCCCCTTTTCTAATTATTAGTAGCCCCTTATGGAATTTTACCATATTTTTGTCATAACTTAAATATATCATTAATTAAAAAAATGTGTTCACATATAATTTTAAAATCCTTTACCTCCAATGTATTTACCACTATAGAAGAATACATATTGAGAAAATTAAATTCATGATCCAAATCTAAGGGGGGATTATAGTCCAAGTTTAGATGTATAAGTCATAAATTCATATTTTTATGTAAAAGGGAACTTGATAGATATGTGATTGATGGAGTGAAACCTAATCAAAATTGACTTCATGAAAAATACACCCTATAAAAAAGGCAATAGGAAAGGAGTGAAGGTCGGGAATGAGAGGTCCCAAAATTGGTTTCATTTCATGTAATGGTTATTCTTAATGGAATCCTTCTTCTTCAATTCTCTCTCTTTCTCATATTTTTGTGGTGCAATCAGTTCATGGATTTTCATCAATGTTCTTGTGATTAATTTCATGGCAGAATTGTATGTTTTCTCTCCTCTTCTCTCAACATTCAAGCCTTCCGGATCTTATCCCTCAAGATTTGAATCATTAGTATCATAACGGGTTACCACTCCATGGGAAGTAGGGTTTGAATAATATTTTGGGTTCAAATATTTGCAGCAATCTCCAACCTCCTTTTGGCACTCTCAGAGTCCATTTGTTGGGCCATACATTGTAAGTATCACAGTTGGTCCACATACATTATAGAGTTTTTATACACTTGAAACTTCGTTCACCATTGCAAGGGAATTATTACATGGATTCACTCCATCCATTGGTCTACAACATTTTCATAAATTTTACAGGGTTTCCATGTTGTTCACAGAGGTTCCATGGCCTCTACAACAACCCAGGCTTCTCTATAAACCCTTGACATCCTTTGTGGGCCTATGCACTCGTTTCTCTCATATTCAATGTTATTGTAGATTCATGCAACCATTTTATATCTTAAACAATCTACATGCAACATTTGGAAGCTTGAGAAACCTCATTCGAACCCTTTCTTAGCTTACCCACAATTGTATGGCCATCATAGGAGCACAATAATGGATAGAATACAAGGCAAGTATCTTCTTCAAAATTTATGCAGGTACCACGACCTCTACAAATCATTTTAGAGGGCATACTATATCTCATTTTAAAGTATTATATGTTAGATAAAATGGATTTTTTTACGAAATTTCATTTCGTTTATCGGTTTGTGAGATATGATTGATTGGAATAGTAACAAAGGTTTGTAAAACAATGCGGTTGCACATCCCTTGAGTTTCAAGAAGAGTTTTCTCAGTCCACATGCTACAACAGAGCAAGTTTCTTATGTCAATGGAAATCTCTCTTTGATACCTCAATTGGATCTTCAACATAATTTGATTTCATCATCTGTAACAAAAGATGTGAACAAAATTGCAGCTAGAGGTCTACTGCGAGAAAAATAGGGTTTTTTATTTCATTTTTTATTTCTTTGGATTTATTAAATCTTATTGTAATTTTTTTTACCCATGTAAAATACCCCATAAATTGTAATTGGCATTAGCAACAAGATTTCCATTTCCAACCCGATTATGGGTCATCCAAAAACCCACGGTTTTGGGTTAATCACACAAAACCCTTCTCTTCATTGGCACTCGACACATTGTAATCATGATGACACAATGAAGATAACGGGGTCTCTTTATTTTTAGCATGGGCGAAATGATGGGGACCATAATTTTCTAAGGGGGAAGGATTGATCCGAATCTTAGGGGGGATTAAAGTCTAAGTTCAGATGTATAAGTCATAAATTCATATTTTTATGTAAAAGAGAACTTGATAGATATGTAATTGACGGAGTCAAACCTAATCAAAATTGACTTCGTCAAAAAGACACCTTATAAAAAAGGAAATAGGAAGGAGAGGTCCCAAAATTGGTCGCATCACATGTAATGGTTATTCTTAATGGAATCCTTCTTCCCCAACTCTCTTTCTTTCTCATATTTTTGTGGTGTATTCAGTTCATGGATTTTCATCAATATTCTTATGGTTAATTTCATGGAAGATTTGTATGTTTTCTCTCATCCTCTCTCAACATTAAAGCCTTCTAGATCTTATCCCTCAAGATGTGGATCAATGTACTATGTATGAACTCATGTAGTATTTTTCATACTTCTAGGGTGACTCCCTATGGGATTTATTATAACAAGGCCTTAATAATGGTTTAGGACCTATGCAATCCATGAGCTTTAAAAGCATTAGTTTGGCCATAAGTTATTATTTTTCATCCTAAACAAGAAGTTGGTCCATGAGAGTCATTTATGTTGTGATCAAACCTCGAAATTGCACATATACATATCTATCATGCCAAAAAAGTCCTTCTCCAATATGTGTGTAATGGTCTAAGGCATTGTGCCTAGCCCATGAGATTTGAAAGCATTGGTTAAGGCCAGAGTTCTTGGCTTTTAGCCTCAAAGCATGACTTGGGCCATAAAACCTACTCGTGTTGTTATAGATTATAATTAAAGTCTATATCCATATTATAGGTCAAAACTTCATCTTATGAACCCAATGTAGTGGTTTTGCACCTTATTCATGGCCTATGATCCTTGAAAGCATTGGTTTAATTCTACATGCATAGTTTTTCACCCCAAACTATGACTTGTTATGAGAATCATCTTTACTTGTTATCTAAATTTTAATTTTCACTAACACCTTTGGCATTTCCTATTGATAATTTATCTCTTGACATGAGATTTCCTTTGGTAAAACTAGGTGAGTGCAACGATTCTTAGTTTTACACAAAACAAGTTGTTTCCCTTTTGGCGTTAGTTTTAGAGTGAGATATTCCTACTTGAACTCACTCTGAGTTATTTTGTTTGAAAATTCATTTTATTATAATATGAACTAGAGTATAGCATAGCAACTATATATTGAAAACTTTAAACTTAAGATTTGAGGATTTCATGGAATTAGGAGTTAAATTTGATATATGAACTAATTTTTTATAATTTTTAAAAAACATTTATCAATTTTTATTTTTTTCATAAATAAAATCATTTACTATAATAATGATCAAATTTTTTTAAAAAAATATATAAAATATTTAAATATTTTTATAAAAATATCATCAAAATATTTTTATAAAAATACCATGCACACATGTTCTTTATGTCCATTAATTTCACCCAAAGTCATGTTTACAATTTCATAGGATACATTGCATACGTGGCAAAACGTCAACGTGCGAAAGTTAAAACAGTGGGTAACAAAACCTAGAGGCGAATTACAGCCACAGATTTTGCCCATAGAACATGACAAAGCTGACAATGAGCCCACCGATTTGACTCCTCCTCCCAAAAAAGCGAGGTGTCTAAAAATATTTTTAAGAAGCAAGGGAACTGGAGATACAAGTGGCGGATTGATGTGCATTCCAATGGTATCCCCAAAATAAAGGTCTAAAAATTTCCCAATAGTTATAAATAATTTTTTCCAAAATAGGCAAATAAGAAAAGTAGAGGACAAAACCGGTTTACCTCCTTCCTCCATATATATCCCCACCCCAGCCATCCTTTCGTATATTTTTTATTATTTTATTTATGAGAAAAAACATTCAAATTTCACCGCAAATGGTTTTATTCCATCCACAGAAAATCCATTTTGTTTTAGGTATAGCCTTGACAATATAAAGCAATTCGTTTTTAATACCTGTCATAGACGAATCGATTTGATATACTTTTTATTATTTCACATATTAATCGAAAGCTTTATTAGTCCCTTAGGTTAAGTTCTAAGTTCAAAATATATAAAAACGTTTTATGTGCACTCGTAAGATGTTTTATTTGGTTTTATTTAGAGGTAAGTGATTGTTAAATCATGTATTTTGTCAATGCAATTTTCAGTTTCAACTGAGAAATTGTGGAGTTAAGTTATAACTTCTAGTCGTTCATCATTAGCTTAACATTAATTGGTTTGTTATTAATGTCAAATTCATTAATGGAAATTCTCCATCGTCATTTAAGTTTCAGTTTTGTGTAATAGTAATGTAGCTTTTAAGTTCTTTGCATCATTTTTCTTAAGTTGGTGGTTATTTTTGTGTTTCTTTTGGTTAATGGTTTTTGACCCATTATAAGATATATAATCTTGGTTAAGGAATTAAAGTTGTAATAATTATGGAGATACTTTGAAATATTTAAATATTATATTGTGAATGATAAAATTAATAAAATGAGTAAAAGAGAGGAGAACCTCTAAGACTTGTTGATTTACTTAGTTCAGGTTTTCGGGCTAAATCTCCATGTATTATGTGTGTAGGAGATAACATGAAGTAGAAAGATCGTTGACACTTTCATTGGGTTTGAAACACATTGAGCCTCTACTTGGCCACTTCTAGGCTGCCATGCTTTCCAAATTGGGATTTCATCCTTTCCAAATCACTTATGAAATTTGTTGGAAAATCTCAATTAGATGCTTTCTCAAGAACCCTAGAATTTTACATGTCTACTTACCTCTTAGATGTGGTTTGTGCTTCCAACAAATTCACGGGGTTAGGTTGGTCTTGGTCCCTATAGGAGCCCCATGTTCATGTGTATTTCAAATATTTATGGAAGACTAGGTATAAATTTCAATTTGTACTTATCTATGATGGCTTATTGGCAACAATGTATGAACTTATATTTTGCAAAACTTTCCCAAGAATGTCTCCATAAGCTATAGAAGTGTTCAAAAACATTGTATATTGGTACATGGATGAATATTCTACCTATATCAATATTTATGACATTACTCGAGCACCTCATATGCTTCTATCCTATGTGCCAGATAGGTTTATCATTCAGGAAATTGGGTGCCAAACAAATCTACATAGTTTTAATGCTTGCCTATTCAAACACCAAAATAAGTTGTGCTAAGCTATCGATTGTATATAGGCATGTATGTGCTCACAGATTCCACCTAGTAGAGGATGGAAGGATGCAACATTGAGGAATTTATCATTTCAAGTTGGAGAGAATTCAAAAGCACAACCCCCTACGGATTATTGTGAAATAGAGATCTAAGTTGAAGATCTCTTTCCACTACCATTGCGAAGAGAATGGAGCTGAAAAACCTCATAGGAGACCATTGACTTATGAAGGGGTTTTGAATAATTTTCAAGTCATTACTTACGAGAAAGAGAGAAGAAATAAGGAATAAGGTGAAAGGGATGTGTTGAGACCTCAACACACCCTAAAAGTTTTCTGAATTTTTTGGGTACCATTTTCTTTTTATTCTTTTTAATTTTCAACTTTTCTTTTTGAAAATTTTCTCTTTTCAACTCAGATGAAATTTTACTCTGAATAAGTTATTTTCCTTTTGCTTTTTGATTTTCTAAAAAACTTCAAAAAACTTCTAATTCAAAATATTCAAAAAATATAACCTTGAAATCACGCATTGGAGTAAAGTTCTCACGCTTTTGATGTTAAAACTTCACTTTCCCTACTGAAAGTTACAATTATTCCTTGTTGGCTTTTAGCCATCGAAGGAGTGTGCCCACTTTGATTTATTTGAAAGTGGAAATCATCCTTAGAAAATGTTGTTGGAGTTAAACTTTGGGTTTTGATTGGAGTCTAAAGAATAATTCTAACTCGATCAAAAGTGAAATTTTAACTCCATTGAAAGTTTTTTCGAAAGTGGAAATTGTTCACCAAAAATGTTTTGCAAAGTTAAACTTTGAATTTAATTGGAGTGGAAAGTAAAATTCAAAGTCCATTGAATTCTGTCAAAAGTCAAATTCTACCATTGAAAGTGAGTGCACTTTGTTGAAATAAAAAATTGGAAAATACCCTTCGATGATCGAAGAGGAAACTTATTTTCATCAAAACCAAAAGTGGAAAAGTCACTACAAAAAAGTGAAATTCTAACTACGATCAAAGTCAAGAGTGCACTCCTATGAAAGTAAAAAGGTGGAAAATATGCTCCAATGATCGGAGACGAAAATTACTATGATCAAAACTAAAAGTGGGAAAGTCACACCGAAAAAGTGTTTAAATCCCACCGATGATTTGCTCGACTTTTTGAAATTTTTTCAAAGTTAAAAGTTCAATTTTGAGGCCTCTCAATGTGAAATTCTCACTCGATAATTGTTGAATGATGTCACTTTTCAATTGGCATTTTTTTAACATGAATGTGATTTTACTGCTCCAAATTTTATGCAAACTTTTGGACAAAAATCATCATCATCAAAATTTTAATTCAACTCTACTTAAACAACATGATATGTAATGTTTGTCTTCATAGGCGATATAATTTGATAAGTGTTATAATAACTATGTTTTACTTTCTTACTTAAACAACATGATATGTAATGTTTGTCTTCATAGGCGATACAATTTGATAAGTGTTATAATAACTGTGTTTTAATTTCTTTTAGTAGAGTAAATTACATAGTCTGGTGGATTCAATGTTTTCATTTTAGAGTAAGCTCAATACTTTCAGTAATCTTGTGATATTTGTTAAACAATTATACAAGGAATCAAAACTTAATCTCATTCATTTTCACTACTAAATTATTCTTTTAGAAAAAGGTTGATGTATTGAAGAACAAAACTTTTGAAGGTATATTCATTCCTTGTAAAAATAAAAATAGATAAGAATTATTTCAATCAATATAAGTATGTTTGGATTTATTATTATCAAATATTATTACAATTCCGATGAAATGATGGTAAAAATTGAAGTCATGAATGTAGGCACTAACGAGATCTAAGAACATTATTTATGCAAGCAAGGAAATCCAGTGATGAGATGATGGTAAAAATTGATGTCATGAATGTAGGCAATAACGATATCTAAGAACATTATTTATGCAAGCAAGGAAATCCACTATGGAGATAGTAAGACCTAAAATTCAAGAAAACATTGAACACAAAACTATCAAAGTAATGCAATATCACAATCAAGGACAAAGTGTTGTGGGACCCTTTGGAATTAAAAGAATGTAGTTGCACAAGGAGAACCCCAAACCATATGTAACTGAAGAAACATTCAAAGAAAAAGGGAAATTTCTTTTTATTAAAAACCTAAATCACCACATGGCATGAGAAATAGGAAAATTGAGTTTTTTTTTTTTTTTTCGAGGAAATGTACACATGAAAAACCCTCTGAATACTTCCCTATTATCCATGGGTAGTAAGTGGGGGTAAACCGTCGACCCTGATTACATAGCCTCACCCAGGGGGAATCAAGAGATTCGAACCCATGAACAACAAGAATCATGATAAACTCACATCTGGCTCTAGAACAATTGAGCTAACCCTCGGGGCTTGAACAAGAAAATGAAGTTATATTTACTACTTTTCAAATTTGTATTTAAAGGATGAGAAAGACAATGAAAAGGCCCATTCCCTAATTTTTACCCCAAACAAAGATTGGTACACAGGAACCATCCTTATTGTGTTCAAACCTTAAAATTAAGGTAACCATATATACCTTGTACTAAGGATAAAGGTTTCTTCTACATGGATTATGTAGTAGTTAGGGCCTTGAATATGGTCCATGAGCCCTAAAAACATTGGTTAGGGACTTAGTCTCTAACTTTCGACCACAAAACTTTGATTTGGACACAAGACCCATTGAATCTTAGAATTTTAAATCATACACATATAATCTTGTAGACCTTGAATAGTCCTTTCACAAGGCCTATATAGTGGTCTAGGGCCATGTGCATGTACAATGGTCCCTAAGAGCATTTGTTTGGGTTTTAGTTACTAGTTATTTGAGCCTAAAGCATGTCTTGGTACATGAACCCATCATTTCCATACTGAAACCTTAAATTTGGACCCATATCCCTTTTATAGAACAAAGATTCCTCATATGAGAATCAGTTGGTAAAACATATTCAAAATACATGCATTTTTGGATTTATTAAAATTTGTCCATTTCTTGAATTTACCATATGATTATTTTTGTGTATAGTCTCTTATTGGTAAATCCCTTTCGAAATTTTTTTGTTTGCTATTTTTTATGTGACTTGTGAGACTAGCTTGTGGTGTAAGAAACCAACACCCAGGGATCTCTAAGCCATCAAAATCACACATGGATTACACCCAACATGGGCCACACCAACCCTCAACATGGATGGATTTTAGGTGTCTCCTCCTAGCTAGCCAAGTTTCGAACGTTGGTCACCTTATAGAACGAGGCCAATCAAAACTAATCACACTAGCAGGATTTGACACCCCTTTTCTAATTATTAATAGCCCCTTATGACATTTTACATTTTTTTTTATAAAACATATATCATTTATTAAAAATTTGTGTTCACATATAATTTTAAAATCCTCTACCTTCAATGTATTTACCACTATAAAAAATACATATTAAGAAAATTAAATGCACCATTATGAACTCATGTAGTATTTTTCAGAATTCTAGGGTGGCCCCATATGAGATCCATTCTAAAAAGGCCTTTGTCATGGTATAGGACCTTATGCAAGCCATGCACTTTAAAAACATTAGTTTGTCCCTAAGTTATTACTTTTCAACTTGAACCATGGTTTGGTCCATGTTGTGATCAAACCTCAAAAATACACATATACCTATCTAACATGCCAAAATTTCCTTCTCCAATACCTGTGTACTGGTCTAGGGCATTGTGCATAGTCCATGATATTTGAAAGCATTCGTCAAGGTCCAAATTATTCGTTTTTAGCTTAAAAACATGGCTTGTGCCATAAAACCCATCCATATTGGTATATAGCCTATAATTCAAGCCTATATCCATCTTGTAGGCGAACAATTCATTCTATAAGTCCAATGTAGTGGTTTTAGGTCTTATTCATGGTCTATGATCCATAAAAGCATTGGTTTAGGCCTACATGCATAGTTTTTCAACCCAAACCATGAATTCGGCCATGAGAATCACATTTACTTGTTTTCTAAACTTTTAACTACATATTTGAAAATTTTGGATTAAACAATCTTCACTAACACCTTTGGGATCCCATTGTTAGTAATATCTCTCTTTTACATGACCTTTCCTTTGATAAGACTAGGTGACTGCAAAACCTCTTAGTTTTACATAAAATAGGATGTTTCCCTTTTGGCCTTAATCTTAAAATGAGATATTCCTACTTGGGCTAACTTTGATTTCTCCTTCACTCTAATATTTTGTTTGAAAAATCATTTTATTATAATATGAATTAGAAATGTTAGAATGTAGCATAAGAACCATATAGTGAAAAATTTAAACTTAAATATTGAGGATTTGATGAAAAATTTTAACGACTAAATTTGACTTATGGACTAATTTTCCATGTTTTTTTTCTAAGAGTTACCAATTTTCATTAAAAATAAATAATTCGCTCAATTTTTTTAAGGGATGTTGTCCCTTCACAACCTTCATAGCAACCAATACTTAAAAGGTAGCAATAAATACCATAAGAAATTTGATCTCTTATTGATATCGAGGATTTAAATTGACAAAGGAGGAAAATGGTTCATCAGATAACAGGCAAGAAATTAGGGATTTAAGGGAAAACTCCCACCAATCAAGGGATTGATTGGATGGGATATATAGGAATCATTTCAAGTACAAAGAGATGACAGTTGATAGAGTGGATAGTTAGTTTTGTGGTTAAATGTTCCTTTTTTTCTCAAGCTAATTGAATTTGTAACCAAGAGGTTGATTTCTACCCTCATGTTACATGACAATTTTTTAATAAAGGAAATAGGATTTGTTCAAGTTATGAGGTTTTGAGTGTCTCCAAGGGTTCTAGGAACTTCCTTGACTATGTCCCACTCAAGGAAAGACCCCAAGAACCCTATCATCATTTTATTTGTTGTATTTTATTTCTATTTTGCAAGTAAATCTACTTTTATAGAAAAGAGCCTACTAGTTTATATTTACTTTACTTTCCAACAATGCTTTTATTTCCTGTATTTATTTGGATAACAATTTCAATTCATGTCTTTCTTTCATTGCATTTAAATTACAATTTTCGGTACGTTGATGTGGATCCTATGGATCAAGCGTATGATAACTAGTGTTGTAAGGATTGATTAATCTAGTAGCAACACATAGTCATTGGTTCAAGAAACTTTCTCATTTAGTTGATTTCTCATCCAAGAGGAAGTGACCTTATACCTTCATATGTTCTTATTAACATTGTTAAAAGATATAGGAGTGAAACTCATAGTCCCAAGTGCATGATAAGTAAATTAGAATGAGCTATCAAAGTCGAGTGTTTTCTTTATCACATTTTTCATTAGAATTAGTAGTTCAATCCCTAGATGGGGTGGCATCTCGATCACTTGAAAACATGGTAGATGGGACATTGGCTCACCATACCATGCCACAAGTGGAAGCCACATGTACTCATGACATGCGAGGAAATGGTTCTCACTGGGAGTTCAACATCAATTTTGTTAATGCTGAAGATGCAGAGCGAAGCACATATGAGGGCTCACACATATATGGTACTTCAACCGCAGGAAAGACTGTTAATGAAGTTAATGACAGAGTTTGAGAGGAAAATAGTGTTCTAGGTGGATAGTGGTGGCCACCCACCTTTTCCAACTCGCTCAAAACAATTTTCTAGCAATTTTGGCAATTTACTATTTTTAGCAGCTTTTAACTTCTGGGGCCATTTTGAGGGCCTAAATGAAGGTTTTTCGGGATCGGTATTCTCAATGATAGTAGAAGGATTTTATTGATCCCCCAAAATGAATCTCCTCAACGATACCTTTCCAACGAGCTATCGTGTTCCCCAAATGAAGATCGTATGCCAAAGTTACGCTCCCGAGAAGTTGATACACCAAACTACCCAAAACGAGGTCCACAAAACTGTTGGATTTTCATCTTCCGGGGTTAGGGTTTTGTATTTTATTTATGATAAAAATGCCTTTGGAGCCTCAGGGTAAAATCATCTTCTCACGTATGCGAGTATCCGTCACATCTCTTCTCAGAGATAAGCGACCACCATTCTAGTGAGTCTTTCACTTTGTATTTTTACAGTCTTTGTACATTTTCGCTCATTAATAGAAAATTGTGTATTATTGTAACTATGTGTTTATGGTTTCATCTCTGATACATTTCTTTTATATTATTGGATATCCAAGATATCTCTGTACATTGATTTTTTATATCTCCACTCTCATTTCATGCTGAAAATAATCTGGATCAGTGGTATTAGAGTGGGCTGCTCTTGATCATTTTTTTCAATGCATGTCCCTGACGAGGTCCGAGTATATAAATTTGGGTCTCGAGCTTGTCTCTCTTGAATAAAATCGCTCTCGCATGCCCAAGAAACCCTCTATGGAGGAATAAAAGAAAAACAACGAAGCAAATGATTCTATCAATCTGTTGCTTGAGAAAGCTCTCATGCGACAGAGAGACGAAATGATGGAGAATTTTTCCTACATCCTTCAATGCCTGCCAATAGCAACAAGGGAATCTTCATCAAACAAACACTTTGGAAAAACCTCTCCTTTCAAGGTATAGGTTAATTTTTATATTCCCGTATTTGAAGGTTAGATAGATGTGGATGCCCTAGACAAATGGTTAAATCTGCTAGAAGGTTATTTCTGTGTTCACCATTTTTCCGATAGGGAAAATATCACCTTCGCACTCCTTAAAGCTCTCCCCCATGTCAAACATTGGTGGGAAAATTATTGGGAGAAAAGTTCTACAGAAGAGTTTGGAATATATGGGGTCGATCCCACTTGAGATTTGTTTGTGGATGCGGTAAAGGAACAATATTACCCTGTTGGAAACTATGAGGACTAGTATATGAGATGGACCACACTATGGAAAGAGAGGGACCAAGTAGTTTCGGAGTTCACCAATACCTTCCATACCTTGTGCACCAAGCTGGGTATCAAAGACTCCGAACAACATTTGGTTCTGAAATATCGTGGGGATATAAATAGATACATCCAAACTGAAATGGATTTTCTGGACATCTCATCACTCGGTGCTACTTATCGATATGATGTTAAAATAGAGAAGAAATTTAATCACCAGAACAAACAGGAGTTCAGGTTTGCAAATCCGCAACAGCCAAAGTATGATAAAGATGAACCTAACAAACAGTCTCCTGAAAAGCAGTCCAAGCCACAGGAAAAGAAGGGTCACAGGAAGACGAAGAAGGACACAGGAAAATGGTATGATTTCCACAAAAGCCCCTAGAACAACACTGATGAATGTCGCTCAAAATAGTCATTGGTGGCTGAAATCAAAGACAAGGAGCC
This sequence comes from Picea engelmannii, assembly GCA_009831015.1. Taxonomy (NCBI): domain Eukaryota; kingdom Viridiplantae; phylum Streptophyta; class Pinopsida; order Pinales; family Pinaceae; genus Picea; species Picea engelmannii. The sequence continues at coordinate 188,373 of ML805853.1, forward strand.
AAACCCTAATTCAAAATCCGATTCAGAAAATACTGACGTAAGACATATAATCGACGTAGACCCCACAACTATTTTCGTGACCGCAACAATTCAACCAGAAGAACCAACATATCATGAAGATGGGGAGCACATTTTTCATTCACAGATGTGGGTGAAGGGGACCCCACTGCATTTTATTGTTGACAACGGAAGCTAGAAGAACCTCATCTCAGTAGAGGTTATCAAACAATTGGGATTGTTGAAAACACCACACCCACAACCATACAACATCTGGTGGCTTCTCCAGGGACAAGATCTTCGTGTCATCCAACAGTGTCGATTGTCATACGATATCCATCCCTTCAAGGATGAGGTATTATGTAATGTCTCCCCACTGGATATCTGTGATGTTCTCTTGGGCCAACCATATATGTCGAAGCACCATGCTATCTATGAGTCTCGACCCTGTAGTGTCATTGTTACTATGGGGTGTTATCTATACACGATACCAGATGTGGTTCCAACTACTGTCCCACCTAAACAGTGTCGCAAGGTAGTATCTCATACTAAAAAATTCAGCTTCTTCACAATCTGTTCAAAAGGTGAACATAAGGATACTGAAACCAATGCAACCTTGGCCCAAGCACCTTCTATCCAACAAAAGCAGGTCGACAAGACTGCAACAAAGCGTAAAGATTCCTTTTGAACACAGACATATCATGTAGCCAGACTGGTTAAAAATGTACAACCCTTCCAACCACAGGTTTGTGAAAACCTTCAAAAAGCTAAGCAACACAATGTCTCCAACAAGGCAAGCAACTCATCAAGATGCAAATTCAGCAAACTATTTTCCCTCTCCCCTGGGAACTCAATGTAGTGGAGACCATTACTTCCTATGAAGGGAGGATTGATCAAGGTGGATATCGGTGGCCACCCACCTTTTCCAACTCGCTCAAAACAATTTTATGTCAATTTTGGAAATTTACTATTTTTAGCATTTTTTGTCACATCTCTTCTCAGAGATAAGCTGGCACCATTCTAGCAAGTCTTTCACTTTGTATTTTTATAGTCTTTGTACATTTTCGCTCATTAATAGAAAATTGTGTATTACTGTATCTCTGTGTTTATGGTCGCATCTCTGATACATTTTTGTTATATTATTGGATATCCAAGATATCTCTATACATTGCTTTATTATATCTCCACTCTCATTTCGTGCCAAAAATAATCCAGATCAAATAGGGTTGATCGCTCATACGAGGACGAGGCTTCCTCCATAGTCCAACATTGTGATGATCATCATGACCAGGCTAGGCTAGGAAGAGAGGGCACACTCACATAGAGAAGCAATGTGGGTTCTTAAGAGGCCTTTACGATTGAGAGGAGGTATGAAGGTTATTTTGTTTTCATTCTTTCTAATTCCTATGAATCCTTTTTTTTCTAGTTTTAATCTCAGTTGTCTTCTGTTTCTCATCCTCCTCCTCATGGAACCGCGTGGACGTAACCCTCACGCCACCCCTGGTCCATCACAAGAAGCCCGAGCAACTATAGATAATGTTGATTTCTATCATGATTTTGTGCCTGGGGAGGACCAGTAAACAATGCTAGCATTGGAGGCAAAAGTTAGGCTTGTTCGCAAATTCAAGGATGATGAATAAATTGAGCAACAAGTTGGTGGCTTAATTCCTGATCTAGGTTACATCGAAACAAGGAATTCAAAAATTTTCAAGACCCTAGAGCTCTATTGGAACACCAAGACAATTTTGTCTCTAGGGATGCTTCCTAAGTAAGATGAGTTCAAGCAGCTCAAGCATTGAATGGAGACTTTGGAAGAACAAAAGGCCTATTTTCTCTCAGTGGTCACATGGATTTCCCAGCGTCATGGTGGCGGCTTCCATACTCCCGCTGAAAATTGGTATGGATCCCCATTTGCTATTGTTTGACTAGAATAAGCATGCCCCTCCTCTCCATAGGTTCACCATGCCAAGATTTAATTTGTTTTTCAGGTTTTTAGTCCTCTTTTATCAGGTCTTTTTGATATGAATTGTTCTAGTAAATCTACATGGCACTATGGGTTTTATATACAACAAATTGTTAGACTTATTATTTTTTTAAAATCCTGGTATCCCATATGGGGCAGAAAGACTCTTCAACCTCATTTTGATTACATGAGACTGTCATGGTCTCTCTAAAAACTGACTCTGATCAAGCATAGTTGTACATTATGTTTATATTAATATAGTCTTTCCTTAAAAAAATAAAATTAGTAGTTCAAATTTAACCTTTGTGATTTGCATACATAGAGCATAACACTTCATAAGTTTGCACGATCCTTGGTTTGATCATTAAAGTTAAGTTGAGGGATTCAATATATATTCTTGTAATTCATTGGTCCACCATTTAGCTCCTTTTGTTTGAAGGAAATATATGTAATTTGAGGTTTTGATTCCCAAGGGATATTCAAAACCCACATCATAGCCATCCATTATATCATTAGTTTTCTTATATATGAAGAACATACTAAGGGACCAAGGAACAATGAAGAAATAAGTATCAAACAAAAGGAAGAGAATAAAACACTCACTCTTAACTCTAGCTCTGGTGGAAAGATAGAGGAGCCCACCCTTCTTGATGATGTCTATACCTTGGTTATCTCCAATAGATAATCAAAGAAGAAAATACTCTAGGGAAGAGAAAATAATGAAGCCATCAGTGATATAATCCTTGAAGGAAGACAAAGATGCAAGTTTAGAGTTAGTGGAAGATGATGATCCACTACACATTGTATTATGAATTCCTTGTTATATGTCACAAAGGATACTTATTCTTCACTTGGAGGAAGGGGAAAGAAGAAGTTGAATGAAGATGATTGCAATGGCTCCTTGTTATGTCACGAAGGGTAATTATTCTTCACTTGGAGGAGGGTGTAAGAAGAAGATGAATGAATATGGTGGCAATAGCTACGATGGTAATAACCTTAATATATATAAGAAGGAGAAGGAGATGTATAATGTTTTTTCCATGGTCTTAATGAGAAATAGGTTTTTAAATGATGATAAAGGAGAACAACCTCGAGAACATATTTAAATATAAATGATATTGAAGTTCATGATGACATTGATTCTTTCCTCAACATTCTCATATCTTGAGAGTAATAAACCAATTGAAAAGAAGTCATGTAGTAGGATCTTCGTACCTTTGAGGATATATTTTTCAGTCTACACCATGCAAGCTATGACAAGCAAATTAGGAAGCTTTAATAGGATAATATTAAAGGGAAAAAACTCTTAGAACATCACACTTTTGCTTTTGATGCTTAGAGTTTAGGACCCACCCAGAGCCATAAATACTCATGATGCCATTGGGAAATTACTAAATCATTTTTTAAGTGAGAAATATACCGGATTGAAAATAAGGACTGTTGAGTTGGAAGTTGCATCAAATCTTGAATTGTTATTTGCACAACTTCTTATGCTAAAGCACTTGACGATATTTTGGAGGAAACTCCCGAGAGATCTATGAAACATAAAGGATCCCAAGAGTTTCCATATAGAGTCTAAAAAACTATGGTAATCAATGTTGAGGATAGGATGGTATTTCTCTTTAGGTTATGGGAGATTACCACCAGATTTGGTGTTCTTACTAGAAGGATTATTTTATTGAAATAATWWTTCAAAACTAAGATCCAAAAGGATATTCATTTTAATAAAACATTAATGGATACATTTTCCAAAAGAATAACCTCCTTGAAACAMAAATATGAAGTTGATAAGAGRGGAATGTGATAGAATAATTGATGTATTACAACAACTATTTACAACATGTGATGTAATTGAGCAGAGGATAAGCCAAGTAGTTAACGCCATGAAAATTCCATAGGTCCATTCCCTTATGTAGAATGATAAAATAATCACCAAGGAAGTATTTGAGTCGAAATTGAATGAGTCCAAGATTTCCTTGGGCACAAAATTTGATAGCCCGATAGCCTCACTAGGTTCCCGAAGGTTGAAATAAAAAACTTGTTCACCAACTTTGTCACGGGCAGTATAGACGATAATTATGTGGCTTAGTAACAACATGGAATCCTAGTTAGCGTTGAAGATGATTTCTCCTTACTAAGGGTAGATGAGTAAATTACTATATTTCACTTATGAAATACATTAAAGAGTGGGTATATTAATTTATATTTTTAATTTTCAATTTCCAAGGTCACAAGAATAAAGAATACATAGTAGTGAGGAAATAGGGTTTTCTCGGGTGCTTCTGGAAAATTTGGAGAGACTGTATAAAGAGGCTTCTCCAATAACGAGAGGGTTCACTTTGAAACATTCTTTTTCCACTCCAATTTTGTAAGTGAAAACCATTCATAATTTGCTTTTTCCATTTATTTTCTCTAGTTGTATCTTTGTCATTTGGTCTACATATGTGTTTACACAATTAAAATTGGGCATTGACTAACTCTATTTTTCTTTAGAATGACCTCAATATTATAGATACGTTGGGATCCCCATTCTAGCTATCCAAATAAAATGTGATTTAATTTTTGTTTAAATATCTTTCACATGAATTTTGCTATGGACTATGAACTAATTTTTATTTAAATATCTTTTACATGAATTTTGCTAATGACTATGGAACATATTATTTTTTATAGTTTTATAAGATTCTTATTCATGATTTAATGTTTGATTTTAAATATTTTTTACATGAATTTTACTAATGACTATGAACCATATTATTTTTTATAGTTTTATAAGATTCTTATTCATGACTTATTGTTTGATTAATAACCATATAGAAATATTCAAGTCTCATTTTATTTTTATTTATTGTTTGATTAAGAAACATATTTAAATATCTTTTAGATGAATTTTGCTAAGGACTATCAACCATGTTATTTTTTATAGTTTTATACGATTCTTATTCATGACTTATTGTTTGATTAAGAAACATATAGAAATATTCAATTCTCATTTTATTTTTACTTATTGTTTGATTAAGAATCATATAGAAATATTCAAGTCTCATTTTATTTTTATGGTTTTATATTGGCAGTGGAATTTTGAGTAAATGATTCTTTTCAGATCCATTTAATTGATAATGCAATTTCTAAAAGACTTATGTCATATTTTCTATTTATTTTTTCTCTTTTAATGTCATGGTAATTTTTAGTTGCTTATATCATGTGAAAGAGGAAAACAAATATATTTTGAGAAATCAAAAAAATATTTTCATTAGACCATAATTTTGTGGCTTAGGAACAACATGGAATCCTAGTTGGCATTGAAGATTAATTTTTTTACTAAGGGTAAATGAGCAAATTACTATAGGAAACTTCATGATTACATTAAAGAGTGGGTATATCAAGCTGTATTTTCAATTTTTAAGGTCACATGAATACATAGTAGTGAGAAAATTGGGTTTTCTTAGGTGCTTTTAGAAAATTTGGAGAGACTATATAAGGAGTCTTCTTCAATAAAGTGAGGGTTCAATTTGAAACATACTTTTTCCTCTCCAATTTTGGAAGTGAGAACCACTCATGATTTTTTTTTCCATTTATTTTCTCTAGTTGGGTCTTTGCCATTTGGTCTACATATGTGTTTATAAAATGAAAATTGAGCACTAACCAACTCTTCTTTTATTTTTCCTTCAGAATGACCTTAATATTACAGATACGTTGGGATCCCCATCCTAGCTCTCGAAATCTAATGTGTTTTAATTTTTTTTTAAATATCTTTCACAGGAAGATTGTTATGGACTACCAGCCTTGTTATTCTTGATAGTTTTATAAGATTCTTATTCGAGACTTATTGTTTGATTAATATCCATATAGAAATATTCAAGTATCATTTTGTTTTTACGATTCTATATTGACTATTGGCAAGTGGAATTTTGAGAAAGTGACTCTTTTCAAATCCATTTGATTGATAATGCAAAAACACTTCAAAGTTCTCTAAGATACTTATACCATATTTTCTATTTATTTTTTCCTTTTAATGTCATCGTGATTTTTAGTTTCTTACATCATGTGAAAGGGGGAAAATAGATATATTTTGAGAAATTGACTTATAATTATAAAATATTTTCATTACTCTTTACATTTTTTGAATGTTTTAATCTACATGGTCCTCTCTTAAGAAAGATTGAGTTGAAATTATATATGGTTGTTTCAATAACTTTATTGTAAGTTTTAAACCTTTGCAAGTGATCTGTAAACTACCATGGATATTCCACTCGATATTTCATCACAACATATCTAAAAGATACTGAAATGTTTACTATGAAGGTTAATTTCCTTTAAATCTCATATTCTTTAATTACTATTTTTTTGCTTAAAATGTATGGAATAATTGAAATGAGAAAAATTAGATAACATAAATATACTCACACATCATCCAAAAATAAACACAAGATACACTCTACTCTCTTTTCTTCAAATGAAAGTACAAAGAAAGAGGCACTCTTTGTGGAGTTTCCTTTGACACTATGGCCTGCAATATATATGGCTACTACAAAATCTCTCGTCCTTTGTTATGCTCTCAAAATAACACTCCTAGGTGCTCTTATCAACAATGGAATGAATACAATGCTAAATAATGAAACCCCTTCTTCTCCAAGCAACATAATATTTAACATCACTCGATAGCCATCTAGGGGTAGGGTTTTGACTTCCTCGACCCTCAATTGCGATAAGGGTTTGGACCTTCTAGAATATTATTGAAAGTCCATATGTGGCTAGCCCCATATACATGAGTAATGAGGATGATGTGGCATCCACTAGTACCATGGTGGTAAATATGGTAGGTCAACTTGTGAGAGGCATAACATTTGCATATGAGCTTTGATTGGTGCAATTTTAGCAATGTTGGAAAGGTATTTGATGTGTAGAATAGTGTAAGGGGTCCCATCTAAAGATGAGAAAGTTTTGACCCCAAAAATGTCATTTTATGCCTCAAAATGGATCTAGAAGGTTTCAAAGCCCAATTTTCCAAATTGGAACCTACCATTAAAAATAACCTACAAACTACTTCCTCCAATTTTTTCCACTTTGAAAACAACGATATATATGAAAAAAGTATATTGATCCAATATGGATCATACCTCCCCATTTAGGGCGGATTTTGGTGATCTTTTTGGATGATGGTATCCTTTCCCATCAGATAGTGCTTCCGCTTCTTGACATCTTGAACTAGTGCATAGATTTATTTTTCATAGATAGGGTAGTTGAGAAATGCCCCATGAAATATTTCAGAAAGATAGCATACAAGCCTTCCTCCTTGCATCAAAATTTTTCTCGTGGCATACCCATTTGCGTCTATCTCCACTTCGAAAGTATTTTGCAAGTTTGGTAATGCAAGAACTAGTGCTTGACTAATATTTATTTTCATCTCATTGAAATCCTTCTGCTAATTCTCCCCCCCACTATAAAATCTTACCACTCATTGTTATGGCATGGAGTGGAGCAACTACCGTTGAAAATGAAGTTATGAACTTCCGCAAGTAATCTGATTCCCCAAAAAGACACCTAAATTTAGTGACATTTGTAAGAATTGGCCATTTCATGATGGTTTCCATCTTTACGGGATCTATCTTGATTTCCCCTCCATCGATTCATACCCAAAAAATGCCAAATATTGTTGAGAAAAATCACATTTCTTGAGGTTAGCTAGAATTTGGTGCTTCTTCAAAGTCTCTAACACCTGCATGAGATGTTATAAGTGCTCCTCCTAGGTAGAACTATAAACTAGTATATCATCTAAATAGACTATAAAAAAATAATCTAGATATGGGCGTAATAATCATTCATCAGTATCATAAATGTAATTGGTGCATTACATAAACCAAATGGCATGACCAACCATTCATACAAACCTTTCCTTGTACTGAAGGTAGTCTTCCATGTTTCTTTTTCCTTGATGCATACCTGGTGGTATCTCGATTTGAGATCCAACTTGGTGAAATATTTTGCATGTTTCAATTGATTTAACAGATCATCGATCCTGGGCAAAGAGTACTGATTTTTTAGTGTAATTTTGTTCAATTATCTGTAGTCAATACACATTCGCAAGTCCCATCCTTATTTGGTAAAATTATGATAGGTAACCCACAAGGTGATATGCTCTCTCAAATCACACCTTATAGTTGCTGCAATTGCTTCTTCACTTCATTTTCTTCAAGAATGAACTTTATATACAACACAATATTTGGAAATGGGGATTCTAGCAATACATGTATTTCATGTTCCACTTCCCTCTTGGGTGGTATCCTTTTAGGCTCCTGGAACACTCCTCTTTATTCTTGTAGAAAACCCTCTAATTTATGTTTCTACTCTTTAGTACATCCCTCTAGATATTTCTTTGCTTTTATCGACTCATCCTTAATCCGATTTTCTCTTAAGAAAAGTAAACCATATTTCTTACTAGAACTAATCAACTTCTTCGCTTGGCTGGCACTTGCTAGTGAGATCTTTGACTTGCCTTTATGTGTGTTGATCATGTAGGAATTCTCATTCTTGATTAATACTTACTCGTTTGTGCTCATCATGAAGATTGCATCCCTAATACACATACAGGGGATTCTAAACACTACTCCACATGGGGTACTACATCTAAATCCACTTCACTAATAAAATCAATGCTTACAACAAATTTAATCTTACACTGTTTCGTTACCTTGATATTTTCATCATTGTTTACCCATCCCAGTGGATATGGGATAGGATGATCATGAACCTACAATCCAAGCTTGCTAACCAGATCTATTGTTATGAGATTAACCTGTAACCGAGAGTTGAACAAGGCATCTATCTTGGTCTTCTTGATTTGGATCTTGATGTGGAAGAGTTTAGTAATATCCTTCTCTTCTTGGTGATGAAGGATACTTAGATTCACCTCCTTCTACATTGATGTGCAAACAATCTTCTCATATGCATCAAAGATGCTCTCAACCCGATTGCTCGAATCCTTGGCTAGAATATTTTTTTTCTTTGCATCCTTGTTGTGGCTCTTTAGGTTCAAATTTCTATGTATTTTCCAACATTTTTCCTTAGTGTGCACATCAATATTGCAATGGTTACAATGGTTTCTATGATCCTTGCACTAATTTGAAATGGTTTTTTTCTTCTTACCCTTTCCCCATTTCCACTTCTTCTTCCCCTCCTTGGAAGCTTCCTGGTGCTCTTTCTTCTTGGAAATGTTTGGCTTCCCTTTCTTGTGGTCTATGTTTTCTAGATACTATGATTGTACACATTCCTCGTCTACTCTCCTTGTCTTCAAAATCATCACTTTCTTTCATACATGGCTATGTAGACCCCCTAATTACTTGAGGAGTATGTTTGAGCTCTAAGGAGAGATACCCAACATGATGGCCATCTTTTTGAACTCAGTGGTGTACTCATCTCTTCCCTTGCTTCTGAATGAAGTAGTTCCACTGGATTCACTGGACCTATACATACCCAATATGGTATAATTGGGACATGATGAGGGTTTTGAAGTCCTCCCACCTAATTACCGGTGGATCAACCTCCAGTTGATATGTTTCCATATGGATTTCCCACCAAGTTAAAGCACGACCATATAACTTCAATATGAAAAATTATATCTCTTGTTATTCATCTATATGGTGAATGTTGAAATAAACTTCTAGTTTCTACAACCAATGATTCAATTTTAATGCATTGATCTAACTTTGGTATGGATTTATGTACAATTTTGCTTCCATATTGAATAATACTATGAAGGTTTTATGGTATTTGAACTTGACCTCTCTTTCTTGGATTCTTTCCATGACTCATTTTTTGGGTCTTCATTATCCCCAAATTTCCCATCTAATCTGATATCTGATTTTGAGCCTCCAACTTCTCTAAAACTTCCAAGATTACTTGCCATAGTCGCCTCGAGGAGGGACATATTGTGAGACATGTCAATGAATTTCTCTTCCAGCCTTGCAAATATCTCCTCTATTGGATATCGAGGGTTGTTCTGAACAAACATGTCAGCCATGGATAGGGTTTTGAAAATTTCTTGTTAAATTGATTCTTGGATCGAAATATTTCCACAAACACCCCAATAAAACCTACTCTGATACCAATATGATTTGTAAACTATCATGGATATTCCACTGGATAGTTCATTACAATATATCTAACAAAATACTCAAATCTTTACTGTGAAGCTTAATTTCCTTTATATCTCATATTATTTAATTACCAATTCTCTACTTAAAATGTATGGAATAGATGAAATGAAAAACATAGATAATAGTAATAAATACTCACACATCATCCAAAAAGAAACAAAATATATAACCTAGGAAACCTAATATGAGAGAAAACCTCACTAGAAGGTTAGGCTAGTCTGCTCTCTTTTCTTCAAATGCAAGTACAAAGAAAGAGGCACTCTCTGTGGAGTTTCCTTTGACATTGTGTCTTGTATGGACATTATAGAATCTATCCTCCTCTATTATTCTCTCAAAATAAAACTCCTATGTGTTATTCTCAACTATGGAACAAATACAAGGCTAAACAATGTAACCCTTTCTTCTCCTAGAAACCTGGTATTTAACATCACATCATAGACATCTACATGTGGGGTTTTGGCTTCTTCAACCCTCTATTGTGATAAGGGTTTGTACCTTCTATAATATTCTTTAAATTACATGTGTGCATTTCCCCATATGCATGAGTAATGGAACTGACATGGCATCCACTCGTCCTATGGTGGCTAACATAGGTCAACTTGCGGGAGGCATACAATTTTCATACGAGCTCTGATTGATGTGATGTTTTCACCGTTGGAAAGGTATAGTTGTGTAGAATAACATCAAGGGTCTTAGCTAATGTTGGGAATTTTTGACCCAAAAAATTTCATTTGATCCCTCAAAATGGTCCTAGAAGGTTTCAAAGCCCAATTTTCCAAACTAGGACTTGCCATTAAAATGACCCTGCAAGTTGATTCCTCCAATTTTTTCTACTCTGAAAGCATCGAGATAAATGAAAAATAATATAATTATCCAATTTGGATCAACAAGTAATAAATGTATACATTTTCTTAGGAAAAATAGAAATAACAAAAATGGTACACACAATACAAATAGATTTACTCAAGAAACCCTTAATATAAAAACCAACCTAAATTAGAGCTTCACCTCTATCCCGTTGATCCGAAATCGGATTCAGAAGCCTCTCAGGGCTTGAAAAATGCTCAAAAATGAAAGTGCTCAGAATCCGACGAAACCAACACCATTGCGTCCGACTCGTCTTCCTGATTCCGGTGGTATATTTACTTTGTCAAACAGAGTCCGTATGGAGAAGATATCGCATTCTGTCCGAAAAGTCAAACAGGCAAAAAATTTTTGCTGACTGTGCAGTCCGTACAGTCCGTACAGGACACGTGGCATGTCCGTACGACGACACATGGCAGGTATGTATAGGACACGTGGCAGCACCAAGAGATGACACGTGGCAGGTCCATATAGGACACGTGGCAGTCTCAGGCAGTGACACGTGTCAGGCAGATTTGGCATTTTTGGTGTATGGCTGGACCAATCCCGAGGTGACACGTGTCACCACTGAAAGGGTGACATGTGGCACAGGTGACGTCAGCAACTGACGTGGCATGATGACTGGACCGTACGGCGAGCTGACGTGGCATGATGACTGGACCGTACGGCGAGCTGACGTGGCATGATGACTGGACCGTACGGTGAGCTGACGTGGCAGATGATGTGGGCGAATCAACGATGGACACATGGCATGCATCGGTTGGATGTAAGGGTGCCACGTGGCCCAATCACGGGCTGCCATGTGGCACCCCGGTTTTGATCAATGTGGTCTATGTCAAAAGTTCATGGAGCCCGGGGGATTCGAACCCCGGACCTCCCCCACCGGCAACGCTTTAAAAAAGTCCATCGAACCATTACGCCATAACTTGTTCCTTGTTACATGTATATTCCGCATTATATTTAAAGTGGAACATTTGTATGGTTGGGCCACGACCGCGCCGGAGCCTAGCCCCAGCCCTTGGTCGCGTGTTATGTTATGTGACCACCATTGTAACCTTTTTGTGCGCGTTTTGTTTTGGTTTGAACACGGATAAGCCTGTGGTTATATGTGCAAACTCATATGACCCAAACAAATGTGCGGTTGGAGCCGTTGGCCGTTTGGCCCTTTTTTAACATAGAGCGTGGTCATATGGCCCGATAGGACCTTGCCAAGAGGGGCGCACGTTAGGCCAAAGGGGGATAGCGCCTATATAACTATAATATATAGTTTTAAAGTGGGTTTTATAACCACTTTTGGATTTTTAAATGTAATTAACCCATTGTTAATGGTTTTTAACTCATTTTTGGGGGTTATTAGACATTTTTGGAGCCTAAATTCGTGGAGGAAGTTGGAGATGGATAACCAACTTCCAAACTATTTAACCAAGGCCATTTTGAGGCCAAGGGGACAAATTTTTTAGAGCATTCAGAGTAGAGATGCTGAGGAGAAGCCAAGTCAAAGCCAGTTTGAGGCAGAGAAGCCGTTGAGGAGGAGATGTTGTCGGACCATTTCTGAGAGCTCCGGACGTCCGTTTCACGTGCCGTTTTTTTGTGCATGGTTTCAGAGATCTGGGCGAACATGACCAGATCAGTCTTGTAGCCATTAGACATTGTAATGATGTACTATCGAGCTTTCGAACAGAAATAAAGAAGCCTCCCCCACAGAGAAAAGGCCCGGAGACGTAGGCAAAGTTGTGCCGAACTCCGTTATCAACCTGTGTATTATGGTTTGTTGTTTTTCATTGCATTTCAGATCTGCATATATGTAAATGGCTGTATAATTCCTTTTCTTTTCTCGTTC
>ML805853.1:202574-214983 GCA_009831015.1 Picea engelmannii
AATAAAACACTTCAAACAAGGGAACAATTAACGAATGTAGTTGTTTCAAATGAAGTAATTGATCTTAAGCAAGAACAAGATATGGTTGTTGAATGGAAAATCAATCATAGGTTGCTTCAAGATAAGCTCATGTCGTGCAGATATCTAAAGTATATCAGTACATTTACAGTCGTCTTTTTGATGTTGTCATTAGCAATGTTTTCTACATGGATGATAGTAGCTTCAGTAAGATGTAACAGGGTTGCAATGGCTAACAATATACTGTCAGTTGTCATGATTGTGTTACAGATGATCGTGATGAGACAGGTGCACAGGACAGAGTTCAGAGACAGAGAGCAAGCCGGGTGGCCTATCCCGAGCTTGTTGACTGGTCAGTAACCTTTTGGGGACCAAAAGGTCTTATTTTGGGGAGGTGTGATCCGAAATCGGATTCAAAAGCCTGTTAGGGCTTGAAAAATGCTCAAAAATTAAAGTGCTCAGAATTCGACGAAACCAACACCATTGCGTCCGGCTCGTCTTCCTGATTCCGGTGGTATATTTACTTTGTCAAACAGAGTCCGTATGGAGAAGATATCGCATTCTGTCCGAAACGTCAAACAGGCAAAAAAAATTTGTTGACTGTGCAGTCCGTACAGTCCGTATAGGACACGTGGCATGTTCGTACGGTGACACATGGAAGGTCCATACAATACACGTGGCAGCACCAGGAGATGACACGTGGCAGGTCCATACAATACACGTGGCAGTCTCAGGCAGTGACACGTGTCAGGCAGATTTGGCGTTTTTGGTGTACGGCTGGACCAATCCCGAGGTGACACGTGTCACCACTGAAAGGGTGACACGTGGCACGGGTGACGTCAGAAGATGACGTGGCATGATGACTGGACCGTACGGCAAGATGACGTGGCATGATGAATGGACCGTACGGCGAGATGACATGGTAGATGACGTGGGCGAATCAACAATGGACACATGGCATGCATCGGTTGGATGTAAGGGTGCCACGTGGCCCAATCACGGGCTGCCACGTGGCACCCCGGTTTTGGTCAATGTGGTCTATGTCAAAAGTTCATGGAGCCTGGGGGATTCGAACCCCAGACCTCCCCCACCGACAACGCTTTAACAAAGTCCGTCGAACCATTACGCCATAACTTGTTCCTTGTTACATGTATATTCCGCATTATATTTAAAGTGGAACGTTTGTATGGTTGGGCTGCGACCGGGCCGGGGCCTAGCCCCAGCCCTTGGTCGCGTGTTATGTTATGTGACCACCATTGTAACCTTTTTGTGCGCGTTTTGTTTTGGTTTGAACACGGATAAGCTCGTGGTTATATGTGCAAACTCATATGACCCAAACAAATGTGCGGTTGGAGCGGTTGACCGTTTGGCCCTTTTTTAACATAGAGCGTGGTCATATGGCTTGATAGGACCTTGCCAAGAGGGGCGCGTGTTAGGCCAAAGGGGGCTAGCGCCTATATAACTATAATATAGAGTTTTAAAGTGGGTTTTATAACCACTTTTGGATTTTTAAATGTAATTAACCCATTGTTAATGGTTTTTAACTCATTTTTGGGGGTTATTAGACATTTTTGGAGCCTAAATTCGTGGAGGAAGTTGGAGATGGATAATCAACTTCCAAACTATTTAACCAAGGCCATTTTGAGGCCAAGGGGACAGATTTTTGAGAGCATTCAGAGCAAATATGCTGAGGAGAAGCCAAGTCAAAGCCAGTTTGAGGCAGAGAAGTCGTTGAGGAGGAGATGTTGTCGGACCATTTCTGAGAGCTCCGGACGTCCGTTTCACGTGCTGTTTTTTTGTGCATGGTTCCAGAGATCTGGGCGAACATGACCAGACCAGTCTTGTAGCCATTCAACATTGTAATGATGTACTATCGATCTTTTGAACAGAAATAAAGAAGCCTATCCCACAGAGAAAAGGCCCGGAGACGTAGGCAAAGTTGTGCCGAACTCCGTTATCAACCTGCGTATTATGGTTTGTTGTTTTTCATTGCATTTCAGATCTACATATATGTAAATGTCTGTATAATTCCTTTTCTTTTCTTGTTCTTTCGTTAAGTTTCTCAATGGTTAATTAATGCATGCAAATAAAAACTCAACCATAAGTCATTCGAAAAATCCTGACGGATCACCTATTTAATGTATTGGATTAACCATTTACAATATAAAATTTATGTATTCTGCAACATCTACAACTCTAGTTCTTTAAACTATAATATATTAAAACCCTAATCCTTTAGCTAGGATTAGATTACGATGGGTCAAAAAGATAGAAAAGAAAAAAGAAAAAGGCAACCCCAAACCCTAGTTAATGCTCACGGATGAGTGCATAATCCACATTACACAACTAATTCCTCATTCACGAGTGCACAAAATACAAATGAGTGTTCTCCTTGATTTCCCAAGGATTTCCCTCAACATTGATATTTTCTTCCATGATGAAAAAGTGATCAATAGGATGTAGTTTGACCATCTTGCATGGAACATTCCAATGGATAGTAAATTCAATGAAAAGGTCTAATGTATTTTAATTTTCTACAATATGTAGTTATAAGAGGATTTTTTTGGTACTTGCACCATTCCAACGGTTCTTGTTGGGATGAGATACTTGTCTTTGTATCTAATCATCTCTTGATGCTTATGATTGAGGAAAATACTTACGTTTTTCTTGAGGGATCAAATGTTGTGGATACATTATGACAAACTCTTTCCTTTTGAAAGGTGGTATTGTTGCATGGACACATGGATTGATATGGATACCTGTTAACCATGACCCCTTTTCAAAGAGAAAAATGGTAAAATTTGGGCATTATCAAGGAAGGGGTGAAGGAGGTGAGTGAGGGGTATCCATAGCCCACATAAGCAGAAGAAGGAGATGTAACACTAGAAAGATCCCTCTCTTTTAGGAGGGAAGGGTTTGGAAGAACACCCTAATGGAGTGGCCAAATGTAGTAAACAAAAAAATTCATGATACAAGATATACTGTGATGGTGGAGATGGAATATCACCCAAAAACACAGACACACTACTAAAAGGGGGAAAGAGGAGAGTGGAGTTTCCAATCAATTTTAGGGCTAGACTTAGAAACCCTAGGGTGAGACAAAAGATGATGAAAATAGGGGGAAGACAATGGATTACTTATGACATTGAGATATTATTAATGATAATATAGAGATATATATTATTAGGTTAATTTTTTAGGTTTTATATTAGGTATTTCCAACAAACTAAATGAGGTAATAGGGAAAACTAGCTAGGTTTAATCAATTGGAAATCCCTTTAATGGGATAGAAACCTTAATGTTGGAAATGGAAAGATATGAAGGAAGATAAATCAACTAGAATTTGTTATAGTTGTAGATGATGAAGATCCCTAGGTTGAAATAGATATTTATGATATTCCTCCAAGAGTGATCAAAAAGATGAAATGGCCTTCACATTTGCATCAAAATTCTAGCAAGATAACACTTTTCTCTATCTACGATACAAAGATATATATGAAATATAAAAAATAAACATTGGATCTACTACTGTAATGATAAATTACTAAAGTATGAATAATAGATAGACTTGGTGGCTCAAAGGAGATGATAACTCCCTTGCCCTAGCTTGATAGATCCTTTGTTGAAGTTTTAGGGTTGAAAATTCCAAGATATGAGTGGACTATGCTAATGGAGATTCCCTAGGATGAATCAATCAAACTTAAAAGATTGGAACTAATCTAGATAAAGGAGTCTCCATTGAGGCACTAGAGATTTAAAGTTCAAATAACTCTAGGTGATTAAGAGATGTGGAAGGAGATCAATAACTAATCAAGTGTGTACCTGTAAAATAGGGTTTCCAAATATAAAAGATCTCAAGAGTTGAATATTCTTTATAAAGAGGAGTAGAATGGCATAGATAGGCATAGTAGTGGCATTGAGGAATAAGATAATGTTTGATTATCCATTAGGATACCCATGTCATATGGAATTTCCATACAATGCCTTTTGATTATGTGACATGGGTTTGGTGTAACACACCCAACCCCCTAAGTACCCTTTAAAGGGATGGGATATTAAAGTTTTGCTTTTTCTCAGTCATATCAATACCTATTCTTGAGGGAACCATTGTCTTCTTCTCATCAAGATATTTCCAACGAGTGTCATCATCCTCAAAATCGAGCTCTGGATCAAAAGTGATGGCTTTAGAAAGTTCTCCGGCCTCATTGGCCAGTGCCACCTCATTACCACATGGAATCCACATGGAGGCATATCCAAAGTCTCAATCAACGTGGAAAAATCATGGATCCAATGTGTTGTTGACCATACGGTTCACCGAACCTTGGTTCAAATCCCACAAAACCCCTAGTCATCATCGTTGGGATTTTATTTCCATGGGTCGCAAAGACACAACCACAAATTTTGACAATGATTCATTAGTCAGGATTACAATACATGCGATGATCCAATGCCTCTCATCCAACGACTCTAATTGAGTCGACGATTATAAATATCTCATCACTTAATGCCCATTCTTCCATTCTTCCTTGCTACGAAGACATTATGCCTGGATCAAGGAACTAGATTCATTGGCCCACAGACCCAACGATTCTCTTCACGTTGTCAATGACTTCGTTGTCGTCGATATTATTAGCCAACATTATTTTCCAATCCCTTCCATTTATGCACGCAATTGTGTCTACCCTTTTCTGTGTGTTACGTTTCCCGCACCAAGGAAAGGTCATTACTGTTGGCCAATTGGCCTTCTTTAATTCTGATTCCCATACTAGCAACGTACCTTTTATTTCAAAAACACCTCCCGATTATGAGAATGTTGGCGTGGGTATTTTAAAAGATTCAACCTTGATGGGTACATTTCCTATTCCACCACCCGATATTCCTCCTCCTTTTGTCGCTTCGATTAAAATGATATCCACCGCTATTCGTGAAACCCCTGAGTCATATGACCTATGGATAGTACCTATCTCTGGTGATTATCTTCGTTACTATGACCAAATGCCTTTAATTCCGATCGAATCAAATTATCAATCTATTCAATCGACAACTCTTTCTCCTCCTTCTCTATGTGATACATCTCCTTATCCGTTTTACTCGATCTTTCTTATGGATGAGATGATCATGTCGGTCATGTCTATGGAAGATACCCCATGGGACGATGGGTATCATTGTTCTATTCTCTTCCTGGAACGTGATACCATAGAGATTTACCAACGGATTTCGACTCTGTCGACCGTTGTTGTTATTTCTTCTGTTCCTGATTCAACACACGATGTTTTGTATGAAGGAAAATTGAGTAACATTTCACCTACCATTCCTCTTGACATATCGATTAAAACCAGAGTTGTGGAAAATGTTCACATCGATGCCTCATGTTCTATTGATGAGGTTCTCACTTATAAATCCCTTTTCCAAGAATTATGTGACGTTTTTGCCTAGAGTTATGAATAAATGCCAGGTATTGATCCTGATATTGTTTTGCATGATATTGAGACCTACCCGAATGCTAAACCCATTTGACAGAGACTTTGCCCAATACATCCACATAAAGCTTCTACTATCAAACTTCAAGCTAAAAAACTTCTTAAGGATGGCTTTGTCTATCCTGTGGATTTGACCGATTGGGTATCCAATCTTGTTCCGGTAAATAAGAAACAAGGCACGATCCACGTTTTTGTAGATAATAAGGATATGAATAAATCTTGTTCTAAGGACAATTATCCAACCCCTTTCGTTGACTAGATCGTTGACGACTGTGCTGCAAGTGAAATATTTTCCTTGATGGACGGTTTCTCCGGCTATAATCAAATCAATATTTTACCAGTGGATCAACACAAGACTTCTTTTATTTGCCCTTGGGGAACCTTTGCGTATCAGAAACTACCGTTTGTTCTAAAAAATGATGGTGCAACTTTTCAACACGCTATGTCTTACGCTTTTCATGACATTAAGAACATTGTACAACCCTATCTAGACGATCTACCAATGCATTCCATGCGTCGTCAAGATCACTCGACACATTTATGGGCCATTTTCCTATGACGTCGTTATTATCGCATACGTTTGAATCCACATTAATGAGTTTTTTGTGTGGAATCCGACCGACTTCTTGGTTTTATTGTGTCTATACATGGGATTCGGGTAGACCCCTTGAAGGTTGAGGCTATTATTAATCTACCTCCTCCTTCCACGCTATGCCAAATCCAAAGTTTGGAAGGGAAGGAAAACGTTTTACGTCAATTCATTCCCAATTATACTAAATTAATGAAAGGATTCACTCGGCTTCTCAAGAAAGGTTACGATTTTATATGGGATGATACTGCAAACAATGCTTTTGAGGCTTTGAAACTCGCCTTAAGCTGTACACCACTATTATTTCCACCTGACTATAGTTGATATTGTTTCCTATACTTAGTTGCTTCAGACTCTACCATTGCTATGGTTTTGGTCCAAGAGTATGATTCACATGATGATCATGTTATATAATATTTGATTCGGAGTCTCACGACTACCGAAACCAAATATTTACATGTGGAGAAACTGGCCTTGGCAGCTGTTCAAGTTGTTCAATGTATTCGTCACTACATCTTATTACGTAAAACCATGGTCATTTCTGATTGCAACCCCATGCAACATATCCTTACTCGACAATTGCTTGGAGGAAAGTACTCTAATTGGATAGTTATTCTCTAGGAGTTTGAGCGTGCCAAGTCAAAGAAGTCTTTGGTTTTTTCCGAATTGATATGTGACCTTACTTCTACTGAGACAGAAAATGTGTCAGAGGATTCCTTACCTAATGAATCCCTCTTTTTGATCAGTTCTGATGACATATGGTACAACTATATTATCATCTATCTCCAGCCCAAAAATTTTCGACATGATATTTCTAGTACATATCGTCTACATACACGGTATCAAGCCCATCAATACATCATCCTTGGTGATACCCTTTACCGTCGTGGCATTGATTCCATATTTTGACGATGTCTCACCTACGTTGAAGCTGAGAAAGATTTGAATGACTGTCACTCTGGAGAATTTGGTGGTCATATGTCTGGGTATGCCACTGCCCAAAATATCTTACGAGATGGTTATTTTAGACCTTTGTTGTTTAAGAATTGCATTATTGTCGTCCATAAATGCCATGCTTGTCAAACCTACAACAATAATATCCAATCTCACCCTGCTCCTCTTCACCCTGTAGTTTCCCTTGGTCCATTTGCTAAATGGGGCATTGAATTCATGACATGTAACCCTCACTCGGATGGGGGGCATGGATACATTATTGTAGCTATGGATTATTTCACTAAATGGGATGAGGCGATGCCTACATTTGATAATACCGGGAAAACTACAACTTTGTTCATATTCAATCATATCATTACTAGATTTGGCGTGCCTCAAGCCATCGTTACTAATCATGGTAGTCATTTTCATAATTTCATGATGTCCGAACTTACTAAAAAGTTGGGTCTTCGCCATGAAAACTCAACCCCCTATTATCCACAGGCCAATGACTAGGTTGAAGCAATTAACAAAGTTCTCACTACTATGCTTCGACGAATGGTAGGAATTCATAAGTCAAAGTGGAACACGATGTTGTTCTCAACATTACGGGCCTATCGAACATCCATTAAGTCTTCCATGGGATTCACACCTTTCCAGTTAGTATATGGTATCGAAGCAATTTTGTTGATTGAATGTGAAATACCATCTTTGAAACTAGCCGTCGAACTTCTCCCTAAAACCTCAGCTGAGGAGGAACGTCTTTTGTATTTGATGAAATTATACGAAACCCGTCGTGATCTTGCCTTAGTTATTGAAAATTAGAAGAAGCGCATCAAATCTCAATATGACAAGCATGCCAAACCACACATTTTTTCTGAAGGTGATCTAGTTATTCTTTATGAGCAAGATCGTGATTTGCTAGGGGCTCGTAAATTCAAGCCCATGTGGTGGGGTCCTTATATTTTGAAATGTGTGTTGGAGAAAGGAGATTATGAGCTGGTAGATTGTGATGTAATCCCTTTGAGTGAACCCATAAATGGGCTTTACTTGAAGAAGTACTATGCTTAAATCATTTTTGCATGAGTGTTGTGTATTTTAGTGTATCATACTCTTGTGTGCTTTTTAGTTGTTTGGTTTCCACCTTCAACTTCTTACCTTGCATTGTAATTGGTTTCCATAGGTTGGTGTCTTCACTACCCTACGTTTTCTTCGATGATGGTGTTAGTCGCAGTACTCAAAACTTAGCATCTGTTGCTTGGGAAATCTATGCACCTACAGATGAATTGATTAGTCTACATGGTGTTTTCCTTGGTCATGCAACAAACAATATTGCAGAATACAGTGCAGTTATCGAGTTGTTAACTGACATTGTTTCACTTGGAATCTATCATCTTATTGTACAAATTGATTCATTGTTGGTAGTCCTACAGTTGAGTAACGTTTATTCTATCCGAAGTCATACTTTGTTAAGGGTATATTTACAAATTTGCCTCTTGGAATGTCATTTTGATTATATTGAATATCAACACATTCCTAGATGTCTAAATACATTAACAGATGGATTGGATAATTATGTGTTAGACAAACATTTGAGAAATTTATAAAATCCAATCAAATTTTGTACATAAAACAAGTAAGTCGGTAGGAGCCTCATATTAATAACGATAAAAGTTTAAAAAAGGTGTTTTTGTCCAAAGAACAAAATATAAAAAATGTGAAGCACATGGATTCATAGACAATAGAGCATCAAGGATGTTGCTCGCTATAACATACAACTTCCCATGCTACTCTACGGAGCAGTCGATCGATGGATGCAGATACGCCCACGGTGTGGCATTGGTAATGCCTAGGAATATCATCTATAGAGGCATCAAGGAAATTCATTGTGAGTTCCTGCAGATTTTGTTCTATGATCTCGAAGTCGACAACAACTACTCCTACTATGAAACCTCTCTTCCCTCACCTTTGAATAGGGGATGAACCTAGAGGACGATAAGGTCCCACATCTGCATTATCGATGAGCATTTGATTTATCCATCAGATAAAACAACACAAAAAAAAATTGAATCATTAAAAATAACAAAAACCATTATATAAACAAAATTTCCTTCTTACCTATGTCCCCCCACTGGGAATGTTCGGAAATATCTAGGTCCATATCTCCATGGAAGTCTAGCCCAACATATGCATAATCATCGACCATGAGAATTTGGGTTCTCAACCATTCAAAGAAGACATCGTTATACCTAACGATGTGACTGCATCCATGTCGGGCCATGATATCTACCTAGATCTTCATCCTCAGATCCTGTGGAGAAGATATACCCCACTCTACTTGCAAGCATAAGACTGGGACCCTCTCTAGGAAGAAGGATACCAAAATAGACTCGTATATGAATTGTTTCAACCCACCACTTCTGCACTTGGTCAATGTTTTCTTCATACTTTTTAGGACCCCTTCACACCTGTTGAAGACTTGGGGCTCCATACACTCCAATGCGTACTGAAAATGGCTCTGTAGAGCCATGTGGGGAGTTGCACTCCCTACCATGAGAGTAATAGTATAGAGGATAGTTTGTAAAGTAAAATCTCAGACATCCCTCATAGTGAACTTACCGCTATGTTTCTCGGTTCCCAACACACAATGATGACTGATGTAGTAGTTCATAGGCTCACTGCCAGCCATGCTACCTGTAAGTGTCACCTGTGAACCTCGATGAGATAGTCATGTTAGGAAATAGATATCCTCAATATATATGGTGAGTGTGTGGGCACCCACATGAAATTACTGCTCATTCACATCCTACATGTGAACTAAGTACTCAAGTAGTCTCAGTTGGGCCCTCATGCCATGAATCTTGAAGAATTTCAGTAGCCCACACTGCCGGAGGGCCATGATTGTTCTCAAGTCATTCCCAATGAAGTAATATTATTCTTCGTGCTCATGTTTGTGCCATTCCAACATCTTGACCATGGGAGACCTACCAAGGAACCATAAAAAGATATTAGCATCATAATTTTATTTCCTAGGGTTTTTCCCTTGTTGGGTTCATCTTTTGAAATTTTGGGCTGCGGTCTTCACAAGTATGTGCATTTGTACAGTGTCACGTCTTCACACCCTAGCTATAGGGTCACATGCGATGATCCTAGATCATTGCAAGTCCCGATATAGAGCACCTGCGATGACCGCAACACATGTGTACCCCCCAAAAAATCAACCCAAAAAATATTTTTAACCAATGAAAATCAATTTTAAATCCATGAAAAGATGAAGGAGATGGAGATTACCTTTTCCGTGGAGATGATTTGTGAAATGATCCACCGTGCACTCTGCGATCAACAGTTGAAGATCGAGGTGAAAAAGGGCTTTGGAGCAATGTTTGGGGAAATTTACAAATGAAATGGTAAAATATGGTTTGTTACCTATTTTATTGAATTTTATCATTTTTATTTTCATATTATATTATTTTTTATGCTTTATCCAAACCCTAAATTACTAGCAACTTGACAAGTGGTTGATTTTCGCAGATTGAGAAAGTCTAGAGGTAAAACATTGGAACAAGGGTCCACTTTTTTGGTTTGTTTTTATATATTTGTTGCATGTACAGATCCTTTTAGGGGTTTTCAAGAAAAACTCTGAGCAAGTCTTAATTATTTCTCATGCTCATGAAACCATGAGAATGTAATTGAGTGGTATTTTGTCATTTTTCAAACTCGTAATGGTGACATGAAAAAATAAACTTATGGAGTATCCTTTAAGCTCTTTTCACGCTCCCTAAACATGAAAATATGGTCGAGCGACCTTGTTCTTTTCATGCTCATAAAAGTATTTGAAGAAAACATCTGACGAGAAGTAGATTATCACTTTTTCAGTCTTGTCAGATTAATTTATGAAAAAGGACATGATGGAGTTCTCTTTAAGTGTTTTTCAGACTCTCTAAAATTGAAAAACCCATGATTTTTCTCTCTTTGGACTCATTGAACAAACATCGAAAGACCCATATGGGATCGAACCACTCCTTCTTGGGGTTCATTAAAAATACTCCGAGGGACTCGTCCAAAGGATGAGCTTACATCAACAAGCATATGCTATCCTCCTCAAGCTTACGTAAAAATAAATAGGTACTCGCCAGAAATGGTGGGGGAAAATTTGGAAAGAAATGTGTCTCTGTATTTGTGTTAGTGGCAGTAATAGTCTCTCTTGAACATGACACCCCCCTTCATCATTGTATCCGGGTTGGGAAATCCATTTGTCTCTTGTTTTACCATCCACAAGTTCATATGTTGGGTCCTCCTTGAGTCAATGCTACCAAGACCATTGTCGTGTCATTCATATGTTCAAGAGAATTCCAACCTAAACGAACCTTCTATCGAGTTGGCCATCTGTAGTTATAAATTTTCTACCATGTCAGCCTTCCCTGTGTCAGTTTCGAATCGCTGCATACTCTAATCTACCTCAAATCTGTTACATATTTCTTGTCATTGATGGAGGATACATAAAGGCCCTCATGTGATGAGTCTTTTCCTGTTGACTTCAACTCATTATCCAAGAACAAAACTCATAAATCATTCAGTACCTTAGAGCCTACATGCCTCAATGGTAGGTTTCTTCACTTTCAACAGTGGGTTCACATCATTGACCTATGATTGAAATATTCCATCAAGTGTTCGAATTCAAATCATTTATTCACATTCGTTGGATTGTACTAGGGTACCTTGGGAGTCATTGACATCAGTGGTGATTTCCCTCGCACTTGTTAATGGTTTTCATTAATGACCGGTAATCAAGTGGTTTATACCATGTTCGACTTCGACACCTGTAATCACATGGATAGATTTGTACTTAAAGATGACAGAAATGAAGACCCTGGATCTTATCATTTTGTTCCAGGTTGCGACAACATATTTATGATTTGTACTGATGCATAGATCCACTGTGTATGTCTCATGGCTATGTCCGAATTTGAGTTCTTTTAGAGCATAGACCCACAATGTATTCCTGGTGGCTATGATGAATCATGATGACATGGACCCACAATGTATGTTTAGTGGCCATGACTTACTTGACACTTATTATTAGAGTCACTCGTAATCTGAGCATGGGAATGCCCACCTCAGAATTGGTATGATATTATGCAGATGGTTGTTTGTATGCAGGTTCCTGATCGATGCGCTCCTTGTTTTCAACACACACATTCTATAAAGTATTTTAGTTGTCACGAGTTCCAACTTCATACTTTGGGGGGCATTCTGTTACACATTATTTTGGTCATGTCAGTGATCACTTGACAACATGTGTTCATGTTCCCTAAAAATATCAAAAGAGACTTTCTCCATGGGAAAAGTGATTTTCTTTCCTCTGCCAAAAACCATATGAAGGAAGGTC
>ML805853.1:215083-229660 GCA_009831015.1 Picea engelmannii
TACTTCGCCTTTCTTCCTTACTCTTCTCTTTCTTCCATAACTAAGGGCCAACAAACATTATCTTATTCCTCAATTCCACTACTATGCCTATATATGCCATTTTACTCCTCTTTATAAATAATCTTCAACTCTTGAGATCTTTTATATTTCGAAACACTAGTATACAGGTACACATTTGATTAGTTATTGATCTCCTTCCATATCTCTTAATCACATATAGTTATTTGAAATTTTATTCTCCAGTGCCTCAATGGGGACTCCTTTATCTATATTGGTTCCAATCTTTTAGGTTTTATTGATTCATCCTAGGGAATCTCCATTAGCATAGTCCACTCATATCTTGGGATTTTCAACCCTAAAACTTCAACAGAGGATCTATCAAGCTAGGGCAAGGGAGGTATCATCTCCTTTGAGCCACCAAGTCTATATATTATTCATACTTTAGTAATTTATCATTACAATAGTAGATCCAATGTTTATTTTTTATATTGCATATATATCTTTGTATCGGAGATAGAGAAAAGTGTTCTCTTGCAATAATTTTGATCCAAATGTGAAGGTCATTTCATGTTTTTGATCACTCTTGGAGGAATATCATAAATATTTGTTTCAACCTAGGTATATTCATCATCTACAATTGTAAAAAATTCTATCTGATTTATCTTCCTTCATATCTTTCCATTTCCAACATTAGGGTTTCTAGCCCATTAAAGGGATTTCCAGTTGATTAAACCTCGCTAGTTTTCCCTATTTACTCATTTCGTTTGTTGTAAATACCTAATATACAACCTAAAAATTTAACTGAATAATATATATCTCTATATTATCATTAATAATATCTCAAGTTCATAAGTAATTTGTTGGCTTCCCCCATATTTTCATCATCTTTTGTCTCACCCTAGGGTTTCTTAGTCTATCCCTAAACTTGATTTGAAACTCCACTCTACTCTTCCCCCCTTTTAGTAGTGTGTCTGTGTTTTTGGGTGATATTCCATCTCCACCCTCACACTATGTTTTATATCATGAATATTTTTTTTGCTACATTTATCCACTCTTTTGGGGAATTATTGTCAACCCTTCTATCCTTAAAGAGAGGGATCTCTCTAGTGTTATGTCTCCTTATTTTGATTCTATGGGGTATGGATACCCCCCACTTACCTCCTTCACCTCTTCCTTGATCATGCCAAAATGTTACCATTTGGATATTTGAAAAGGGGGCATGGCTACTAGGTATCCATATCAATCCAAGTTTTCATGCAACAATACCACCTTTCAAAAGGAAATAATTTTTCATAATGTATCCACAACATTTGATCCCTCAAGAAAAACATAAGCATTTTCCTCAATCATAAGCATCAAGAGATTATTAGATACAAAGACAAGTATCTCATCCCAACAAGAACCGTTGGAATGGTGCAAGTACCAAAAATATCCTCTTATAACTACATATTGTAGAAAATTAAAATACATTAGACATTTTCATTGAATTTCCTATCCTTTGGAATGTTCCATGGAAAATGGTCAAGATACATCCTATTGATCACTTTTTCATCATGGAGGAAAAGATCAATGTTGAGGGGAATCCTTGGGAAAATAAGGATAACCCTCATTTGCATTATGTGAACCCATGAATGAGGCATTAACTGTGTAATGTGGATTGTGCACTCATATGTGAGCGTTATCTAGGGTTTGGGGTTGCCTTTTTCTTTTTTATTTTCTATATTTTTGACCCATTGTAATCTAATCCTAGCTAAAGGATTAGGGTTGTAATCTAATACAGTTTAAATAACTACAGTTGTAGATGTTTCATAATACATAAATGTTTTATTGTAAATGATTAATCCAATACATTAAATAGGATAGAGGTGCAACTCTAATTTAGGTTGGTTTTTATATTAAGGGTTTCTTGAGTAAATCTATTTGTATTGTGTGTACCATTATTGATATTTCTATTTTGCCTAAGAATATTTTTACATTTATTTACTTGTTAATCCATATTGGATCATTATATTATTTTTCATCTATATCGATGCTTTCATAGTAGAAACAATTGGAGGAATCAACTTGCAGGGTCATTTTAATGGCAAGTCCCAGTTTGGAAAATTGGGCTTTGAAACCTTCCAGATCCATTCTAAGGCATCAAATGACATTTTTTGGGTCAAAAATTTCCTAACATTAGATAAGACCCTTGATGTTATTCTACACATCGATACCTTTCCAACAATGAAAACATTGCATCAATCGGAGCTTGTATGCAAAATTTATGCCTCACGCAAGTTGACCTATGTTAGTCACCATAGTTCGAGTGGATGCCACATCATCTCCATTACTCATGCATATAGGGATAACCACATATGTAATTTCAATAATATTCTAGAAGGTACAAACCCTTATCACAATTGAGGGTTGAGGAAGTCAAAACCCTACCTGTAGATGGCTATGAGACGATGTTAAATACCAGGTCACTAGGAGAAGAAGGGGTTACATTGTTTAGCACTGTATTTGTTCCATAGTTGAGAAAAGAACATAGGATTTGTATTTTGAGAGCATAATAGAGGAGGAGAGATTCTATAGTAACCATATAAGACACAGTGTAAAAAGAAACTCCACATATGAGTGCCTCTTTATTTTTACTTTCATTTGAAGAAAAGAGAGTAGACTAGCCTCACCTTCTAGCTGGGTTTTATCTCATATTGGTTTTACCAAGTTATATCTTGTATTTATTTGTGGATGATGTGTGAGTATTTATTTCCCACATCTTTTTTTTTCATTTTATCTATTTCATACATTTTAAGTAGAGAACTGGTAATTAAAGAATATGAGATATAAAGGAAATTAACCTTCACATCAAAGATTTTAGTATTTTGTTAGATATATTGTAACGAACTATCCGTTCGAATATCCATGATAGTTTACATATCATATTGGTATCATAGTAGGATTTCTTCAGGTGTTTGTGGAAAGTTTTGGATCCGGGAATCAGTTTAACAAGAAAGTTTCAAAACCCTAGCCATGCCTGACATGTTTTTTTTATCTTAAGTGATTAAATAAATAGTACAATCGATTTCCCCTTGTGAAACTAATCCTAGATACATCGAATTGTTTGTGCCTCCTACGTGCAAAGAAAATTATTGTTGCGGTGTGATTCTTGTGAAAATAAAAGAGGCTAGAAAGTTACGAAATAAGAAATAATCCAAAAGGAATTGGATATTGTAATAATAACATGTTGAAGTCCCGAGAGGGTCGATAGACCTTGTATCATTAACCTCCCCCTTTTGTGAATGATTGTGCAGAATAAAATTCTCATCTGGGTGAATAGGTAGCAAGGCTTATTTCTTGTTGGAATAATGAAGGAAAAAATTCCCTATAACATGGGAAGGTTTATGTGCAGTTTGGAGAGCTTTAAAGCTCTGTGAAAGTCTCCTTATTGGAATGGAAAACCTATTGGATGAAAATATTCACCTAATTTGTAAAGAGAGAATTCCTTAGTTGGTTTAGAGGAGAACTACATACATC
Source organism: Picea engelmannii (assembly GCA_009831015.1). Taxonomy (NCBI): domain Eukaryota; kingdom Viridiplantae; phylum Streptophyta; class Pinopsida; order Pinales; family Pinaceae; genus Picea; species Picea engelmannii. The sequence continues at coordinate 218,600 of ML805853.1, forward strand.
ATGAAGGCATGGTAAACCTTATGTTATCGGATTAATTGGTAAATGCAGACATAAACTGATCTCCCTATATCCCACTGGAAACTAGAACAAAACATAATAGAATGCACACTTTGCCTTAAACTTCATCATCATGTGAACTAGTTTAATGAGTTACAAGTGGCATACCTTTTAAACGATGTGTGTCCTCGTTAGTGTCTTCTTTGTAGCTCCTTCCTTGTGTTTTCAAAATGGTAAGCATCTCTAAGAATCACAAACAAACAACGAAGGAAAGCATAGATACATACATTCTAACGAAGTCCATGTATATGATCAAGGAATTATACAATAGAAGACAATATGCTTATATAGAGAAGAAATGAATTACTGCATTAAATGAATAGAAAGTGGAGAATACAACCCAAGCCTTGATGTTGCAAGGTCCCCTTTCAATGGCTCTTTGCTTCAACAAACACTCATTTTCTCAAATTCCTTGAATGAAGAAGATCCACAATCTAACTTGATGAACTAAAGAAAAGCTCTCAAGCATAATCTGAAGTAGAAATCCCCATACAATTCTTAGCCTATTCAACCTTAGTCGTTTCCATGAGATATCCCTCTTTATATAGTGTGAAAGAGATATGGATGAGGAGATTAGGATGATTCCACCAAATCAGAGAAGCAAGTAAGATCCAAACCAATCGAAGGCCACCTCATCTTCTAGAAGATCCCCTTCTAGAACATTCATGAAATTTGACTTTTCCCAATATTTAAGCATCGTCGTACCCTATGCATGTATCATCATGCGATGAAATCACATCCCAAGTATAGTGCAGGGTGCGACGACCAGGCATTGTCGCACACCATGCATATAGCAGGGTGCAATGACCTTCCTTCATATGGTTTTTGGCAGAGGAAAGAAAATCACTTTTCCCATGGAGAAAGTCTCTTTTGATATTTTTAGGGAACATGAACACATGTTGTCAAGTGATCACTGACATGACCAAAATAATGTGTAACAGAATGCCCCCCAAAGTATGAAGTTGGAACTCGTGACAACTAAAATACTTTATAGAATGTGTGTGTTGAAAACAAGGAGCGCATCGATCAGGAACCTGCATACAAACAACCATCTGCATAATATCATACCAATTCTGAGGTGGGCATTCCCATGCTCAGATTACGAGTGACTCTAATAATAAGTGTCAAGTAAGTCATGGCCACTAAACATACATTGTGGGTCCATGTCATCATGATTCATCATAGCCACCAGGAATACATTGTGGGTCTATGCTCTAAAAGAACTCAAATTCGGACATAGCCATGAGACATACACAGTGGATCTATGCATCAGTACAAATCATAAATATGTTGTCGCAACCTGGAACAAAATGATAAGATCCAGGGTCTTCATTTCTGTCATCTTTAAGTACAAATCTATCCATGTGATTACAGGTGTCGAAGTCGAACATGGTATAAACCACTTGATTACCGGTCATTAATGAAAACCATTAACAAGTGCGAGGGAAATCACCACTGATGTCAATGACTCCCAAGGTACCCTAGTACAATCCAACGAATGTGAATAAATGATTTGAATTCGAACACTTGATGGAATATTTCAATCATAGGTCAATGATGTGAACCCACTGTTGAAAGTGAAGAAACCTACCATTGAGGCATGTAGGCTCTAAGGTACTGAATGATTTATGAGTTTTGTTCTTGGATAATGAGTTGAAGTCAACAGGAAAAGACTCATCACATGAGGGCCTTTATGTATCCTCCATCAATGACAAGAAATATGTAACAGATTTGAGGTAGATTAGAGTATGCAGCGATTCGAAACTGACACAGGGAAGGCTGACATGGTAGAAAATTTATAACTACAGATGGCCAACTCGATAGAAGGTTCGTTTAGGTTGGAATTCTCTTGAACATATGAATGACACGACAATGGTCTTGGTAGCATTGACTCAAGGAGGACCCAACATATGAACTTGTGGATGGTAAAACAAGAGACAAATGGATTTCCCAACCCGGATACAATGATGAAGGGGGGTGTCATGTTCAAGAGAGACTATTACTGCCACTAACACAAATACAGAGACACATTTCTTTCCAAATTTTCCCCCACCATTTCTGGCGAGTACCTATTTATTTTTACGTAAGCTTGAGGAGGATAGCATATGCTTGTTGATGTAAGCTCATCCTTTGGACGAGTCCCTCGGAGTATTTTTAATGAACCCCAAGAAGGAGTGGTTCGATCCCATATGGGTCTTTCGATGTTTGTTCAATGAGTCCAAAGAGAGAAAAATCATGGGTTTTTCAATTTTAGAGAGTCTGAAAAACACTTAAAGAGAACTCCATCATGTCCTTTTTCATAAATTAATCTGACAAGACTGAAAAAGTGATAATCTACTTCTCGTCAGATGTTTTCTTCAAATACTTTTATGAGCATGAAAAGAACAAGGTCGCTCGACCATATTTTCATGTTTAGGGAGCGTGAAAAGAGCTTAAAGGATACTCCATAAGTTTATTTTTTCATGTCACCATTACGAGTTTGAAAAATGACAAAATACCACTCAATTACATTCTCATGGTTTCATGAGCATGAGAAATAATTAAGACTTGCTCAGAGTTTTTCTTGAAAACCCCTAAAAGGATCTGTACATGCAACAAATATATAAAAACAAACCAAAAAAGTGGACCCTTGTTCCAATGTTTTACCTCTAGACTTTCTCAATCTGCGAAAATCAACCACTTGTCAAGTTGCTAGTAATTTAGGGTTTGGATAAAGCATAAAAAATAATATAATATGAAAATAAAAATGATAAAATTCAATAAAATAGGTAACAAACCATATTTTACCATTTCATTTGTAAATTTCCCCAAACATTGCTCCAAAGCCCTTTTTCACCTCGATCTTCAACTGTTGATCGCAGAGTGCACGGTGGATCATTTCACAAATCATCTCCACGGAAAAGGTAATCTCCATCTCCTTCATCTTTTCATGGATTTAAAATTGATTTTCATTGGTTAAAAATATTTTTTGGGTTGATTTTTTGGGGGGTACACATGTGTTGCGGTCATCGCAGGTGCTCTATATCGGGACTTGCAATGATCTAGGATCATCGCATGTGACCCTATAGCTAGGGTGTGAAGACGTGACACTGTACAAATGCACATACTTGTGAAGACCGCAGCCCAAAATTTCAAAAGATGAACCCAACAAGGGAAAAACCCTAGGAAATAAAATTATGATGCTAATATCTTTTTATGGTTCCTTGGTAGGTCTCCCATGGTCAAGATGTTGGAATGGCACAAACATGAGCACGAAGAATAATATTACTTCATTGGGAATGACTTGAGAACAATCATGGCCCTCCGGCAGTGTGGGCTACTGAAATTCTTCAAGATTCATGGCATGAGGGCCCAACTGAGACTACTTGAGTACTTAGTTCACATGTAGGATGTGAATGAGCAGTAATTTCATGTGGGTGCCCACACACTCACCATATATATTGAGGATATCTATTTCCTAACATGACTATCTCATCGAGGTTCACAGGTGACACTTACAGGTAGCATGGCTGGCAGTGAGCCTATGAACTACTACATCAGTCATCATTGTGTGTTGGGAACCGAGAAACATAGCGGTAAGTTCACTATGAGGGATGTCTGAGATTTTACTTTACAAACTATCCTCTATACTATTACTCTCATGGTAGGGAGTGCAACTCCCCACATGGCTCTACAGAGCCATTTTCAGTACGCATTGGAGTGTATGGAGCCCCAAGTCTTCAACAGGTGTGAAGGGGTCCTAAAAAGTATGAAGAAAACATTGACCAAGTGCAGAAGTGGTGGGTTGAAACAATTCATATACGAGTCTATTTTGGTATCCTTCTTCCTAGAGAGGGTCCCAGTCTTATGCTTGCAAGTAGAGTGGGGTATATCTTCTCCACAGGATCTGAGGATGAAGATCTAGGTAGATATCATGGCCCGACATGGATGCAGTCACATCGTTAGGTATAACGATGTCTTCTTTGAATGGTTGAGAACCCAAATTCTCATGGTCGATGATTATGCATATGTTGGGCTAGACTTCCATGGAGATATGGACCTAGATATTTCCGAACATTCCCAGTGGGGGGACATAGGTAAGAAGGAAATTTTGTTTATATAATGGTTTTTGTTATTTTTAATGATTCAATTTTTTTTTGTGTTGTTTTATCTGATGGATAAATCAAATGCTCATCGATAATGCAGATGTGGGACCTTATCGTCCTCTAGGTTCATCCCCTATTCAAAGGTGAGGGAAGAGAGGTTTCATAGTAGGAGTAGTTGTTGTCGACTTCGAGATCATAGAACAAAATCTGCAGGAACTCACAATGAATTTCCTTGATGCCTCTATAGATGATATTCCTAGGCATTACCAATGCCACACCGTGGGCGTATCTGCATCCATCGATCGACTGCTCCGTAGAGTAGCATGGGAAGTTGTATGTTATAGCGAGCAACATCCTTGATGCTCTATTGTCTATGAATCCATGTGCTTCACATTTTTTATATTTTGTTCTTTGGACAAAAACACCTTTTTTAAACTTTTATCGTTATTAATATGAGGCTCCTACCGACTTACTTGTTTTATGTACAAAATTTGATTGGATTTTATAAATTTCTCAAATGTTTGTCTAACACATAATTATCCAATCCATCTGTTAATGTATTTAGACATCTAGGAATGTGTTGATATTCAATATAATCAAAATGACATTCCAAGAGGCAAATTTGTAAATATACCCTTAACAAAGTATGACTTCGGATAGAATAAACGTTACTCAACTGTAGGACTACCAACAATGAATCAATTTGTACAATAAGATGATAGATTCCAAGTGAAACAATGTCAGTTAACAACTCGATAACTGCACTGTATTCTGCAATATTGTTTGTTGCATGACCAAGGAAAACACCATGTAGACTAATCAATTCATCTGTAGGTGCATAGATTTCCCAAGCAACAGATGCTAAGTTTTGAGTACTGCGACTAACACCATCATCGAAGAAAACGTAGGGTAGTGAAGACACCAACCTATGGAAACCAATTACAATGCAAGGTAAGAAGTTGAAGGTGGAAACCAAACAACTAAAAAGCACACAAGAGTATGATACACTAAAATACACAACACTCATGCAAAAATGATTTAAGCATAGTACTTCTTCAAGTAAAGCCCATTTATGGGTTCACTCAAAGGGATTACATCACAATCTACCAGCTCATAATCTCCTTTCTCCAACACACATTTCAAAATATAAGGACCCCACCACATGGGCTTGAATTTACGAGCCCCTAGCAAATCACGATCTTGCTCATAAAGAATAACTAGATCACCTTCAGAAAAAATGTGTGGTTTGGCATGCTTGTCATATTGAGATTTGATGCGCTTCTTCTAATTTTCAATAACTAAGGCAAGATCACGACGGGTTTCGTATAATTTCATCAAATACAAAAGACGTTCCTCCTCAGCTGAGGTTTTAGGGAGAAGTTCGACGGCTAGTTTCAAAGATGGTATTTCACATTCAATCAACAAAATTGCTTCGATACCATATACTAACTGGAAAGGTGTGAATCCCATGGAAGACTTAATGGATGTTCGATAGGCCCGTAATGTTGAGAACAACATCGTGTTCCACTTTGACTTATGAATTCCTACCATTCGTCGAAGCATAGTAGTGAGAACTTTGTTAATTGCTTCAACCTAGTCATTGGCCTGTGGATAATAGGGGGTTGAGTTTTCATGGCGAAGACCCAACTTTTTAGTAAGTTCGGACATCATGAAATTATGAAAATGACTACCATGATTAGTAACGATGGCTTGAGGCACGCCAAATCTAGTAATGATATGATTGAATATGAACAAAGTTGTAGTTTTCCCGGTATTATCAAATGTAGGCATCGCCTCATCCCATTTAGTGAAATAATCCATAGCTACAATAATGTATCCATGCCCCCCATCCGAGTGAGGGTTACATGTCATGAATTCAATGCCCCATTTAGCAAATGGACCAAGGGAAACTACAGGGTGAAGAGGAGCAGGGTGAGATTGGATATTATTGTTGTAGGTTTGACAAGCATGGCATTTATGGACGACAATAATGCAATTCTTAAACAACAAAGGTCTAAAATAACCATCTCGTAAGATATTTTGGGCAGTGGCATACCCAGACATATGACCACCAAATTCTCCAGAGTGACAGTCATTCAAATCTTTCTCAGCTTCAACGTAGGTGAGACATCGTCAAAATATGGAATCAATGCCACGACGGTAAAGGGTATCACCAAGGATGATGTATTGATGGGCTTGATACCGTGTATGTAGACGATATGTACTAGAAATATCATGTCGAAAATTTTTGGGCTGGAGATAGATGATAATATAGTTGTACCATATGTCATCAGAACTGATCAAAAAGAGGGATTCATTAGGTAAGGAATCCTCTGACACATTTTCTGTCTCAGTAGAAGTAAGGTCACATATCAATTCGGAAAAAACCAAAGACTTCTTTGACTTGGCACGCTCAAACTCCTAGAGAATAACTATCCAATTAGAGTACTTTCCTCCAAGCAATTGTCGAGTAAGGATATGTTGCATGGGGTTGCAATCAGAAATGACCATGGTTTTACGTAATAAGATGTAGTGACGAATACATTGAACAACTTGAACAGCTGCCAAGGCCAGTTTCTCCACATGTAAATATTTGGTTTCGGTAGTCGTGAGACTCCGAATCAAATATTATATAACATGATCATCATGTGAATCATACTCTTGGACCAAAACCATAGCAATGGTAGAGTCTGAAGCAACTAAGTATAGGAAACAATATCAACTATAGTCAGGTGGAAATAATAGTGGTGTACAGCTTAAGGCGAGTTTCAAAGCCTCAAAAGCATTGTTTGCAGTATCATCCCATATAAAATCGTAACCTTTCTTGAGAAGCCGAGTGAATCCTTTCATTAATTTAGTATAATTGGGAATGAATTGACGTAAAACGTTTTCCTTCCCTTCCAAACTTTGGATTTGGCATAGCGTGGAAGGAGGAGGTAGATTAATAATAGCCTCAACCTTCAAGGGGTCTACCCGAATCCCATGTATAGACACAATAAAACCAAGAAGTCGGTCGGATTCCACACAAAAAACTCATTAATGTGGATTCAAACGTATGCGATAATAACGACGTCATAGGAAAATGGCCCATAAATGTGTCGAGTGATCTTGACGACGCATGGAATGCATTGGTAGATCGTCTAGATAGGGTTGTACAATGTTCTTAATGTCATGAAAAGCGTAAGACATAGCGTGTTGAAAAGTTGCACCATCATTTTTTAGAACAAACGGTAGTTTCTGATACGCAAAGGTTCCCCAAGGGCAAATAAAAGAAGTCTTGTGTTGATCCACTGGTAAAATATTGATTTGATTATAGCCGGAGAAACCGTCCATCAAGGAAAATATTTCACTTGCAGCACAGTCGTCAACGATCTAGTCAACGAAAGGGGTTGGATAATTGTCCTTAGAACAAGATTTATTCATATCCTTATTATCTACAAAAACGTGGATCGTGCCTTGTTTCTTATTTACCGGAACAAGATTGGATACCCAATCGGTCAAATCCACAGGATAGACAAAGCCATCCTTAAGAAGTTTTTTAGCTTGAAGTTTGATAGTAGAAGCTTTATGTGGATGTATTGGGCAAAGTCTCTGTCAAATGGGTTTAGCATTCGGGTAGGTCTCAATATCATGCAAAACAATATCAGGATCAATACCTGGCATTTATTCATAACTCTAGGCAAAAACGTCACATAATTCTTGGAAAAGGGATTTATAAGTGAGAACCTCATCAATAGAACATGAGGCATCGATGTGAACATTTTCCACAACTCTGGTTTTAATCGATATGTCAAGAGGAATGGTAGGTGAAATGTTACTCAATTTTCCTTCATACAAAACATCGTGTGTTGAATCAGGAACAGAAGAAATAACAACAACGGTCGACAGAGTCGAAATCCGTTGGTAAATCTCTATGGTATCACGTTCCAGGAAGAGAATAGAACAATGATACCCATCGTCCCATGGGGTATCTTCCATAGACATGACCGACATGATCATCTCATCCATAAGAAAGATCGAGTAAAACGGATAAGGAGATGTATCACATAGAGAAGGAGGAGAAAGAGTTGTCGATTGAATAGATTGATAATTTGATTCGATCGGAATTAAAGGCATTTGGTCATAGTAACGAAGATAATCACCAGAGATAGGTACTATCCATAGGTCATATGACTCAGGGGTTTCACGAATAGCGGTGGATATCATTTTAATCGAAGCGACAAAAGGAGGAGGAATATCGGGTGGTGGAATAGGAAATGTACCCATCAAGGTTGAATCTTTTAAAATACCCACGCCAACATTCTCATAATCGGGAGGTGTTTTTGAAATAAAAGGTACGTTGCTAGTATGGGAATCAGAATTAAAGAAGGCCAATTGGCCAACAGTAATGACCTTTCCTTGGTGCGGGAAACGTAACACACAGAAAAGGGTAGACACAATTGCGTGCATAAATGGAAGGGATTGGAAAATAATGTTGGCTAATAATATCGACGACAACGAAGTCATTGACAACGTGAAGAGAATCGTTGGGTCTGTGGGCCAATGAATCTAGTTCCTTGATCCAGGCATAATGTCTTCGTAGCAAGGAAGAATGGAAGAATGGGCATTAAGTGATGAGATATTTATAATCGTCGACTCAATTAGAGTCGTTGGATGAGAGGCATTGGATCATCGCATGTATTGTAATCCTGACTAATGAATCATTGTCAAAATTTGTGGTTGTGTCTTTGCGACCCATGGAAATAAAATCCCAACGATGATGACTAGGGGTTTTGTGGGATTTGAACCAAGGTTCGGTGAACCGTATGGTCAACAACACATTGGATCCATGATTTTTCCACGTTGATTGAGACTTTGGATATGCCTCCATGTGGATTCCATGTGGTAATGAGGTGGCACTGGCCAATGAGGCCGGAGAACTTTCTAAAGCCATCACTTTTGATCCAGAGCTCGATTTTGAGGATGATGACACTCGTTGGAAATATCTTGATGAGAAGAAGACAATGGTTCCCTCAAGAATAGGTATTGATATGACTGAGAAAAAGCAAAACTTTAATATCCCATCCCTTTAAAGGGTACTTAGGGGGTTGGGTGTGTTACACCAAACCCATGTCACATAATCAAAAGGCATTGTATGGAAATTCCATATGACATGGGTATCCTAATGGATAATCAAACATTATCTTATTCCTCAATGCCACTACTATGCCTATCTATGCCATTCTACTCCTCTTTATAAAGAATATTCAACTCTTGAGATCTTTTATATTTGGAAACCCTATTTTACAGGTACACACTTGATTAGTTATTGATCTCCTTCCACATCTCTTAATCACCTAGAGTTATTTGAACTTTAAATCTCTAGTGCCTCAATGGAGACTCCTTTATCTAGATTAGTTCCAATCTTTTAAGTTTGATTGATTCATCCTAGGGAATCTCCATTAGCATAGTCCACTCATATCTTGGAATTTTCAACCCTAAAACTTCAACAAAGGATCTATCAAGCTAGGGCAAGGGAGTTATCATCTCCTTTGAGCCACCAAGTCTATCTATTATTCATACTTTAGTAATTTATCATTACAGTAGTAGATCCAATGTTTATTTTTTATATTTCATATATATCTTTGTATCGTAGATAGAGAAAAGTGTTATCTTGCTAGAATTTTGATGCAAATGTGAAGGCCATTTCATCTTTTTGATCACTCTTGGAGGAATATCATAAATATCTATTTCAACCTAGGGATCTTCATCATCTACAACTATAACAAATTCTAGTTGATTTATCTTCCTTCATATCTTTCCATTTCCAACATTAAGGTTTCTATCCCATTAAAGGGATTTCCAATTGATTAAACCTAGCTAGTTTTCCCTATTACCTCATTTAGTTTGTTGGAAATACCTAATATAAAACCTAAAAAATTAACCTAATAATATATATCTCTATATTATCATTAATAATATCTCAATGTCATAAGTAATCCATTGTCTTCCCCCTATTTTCATCATCTTTTGTCTCACCCTAGGGTTTCTAAGTCTAGCCCTAAAATTGATTGGAAACTCCACTCTCCTCTTTCCCCCTTTTAGTAGTGTGTCTGTGTTTTTGGGTGATATTCCATCTCCACCATCACAGTATATCTTGTATCATGAATTTTTTTGTTTACTACATTTGGCCACTCCATTAGGGTGTTCTTCCAAACCCTTCCCTCCTAAAAGAGAGGGATCTTTCTAGTGTTACATCTCCTTCTTCTGCTTATGTGGGCTATGGATACCCCTCACTCACCTCCTTCACCCCTTCCTTGATAATGCCCAAATTTTACCATTTTTCTCTTTGAAAAGGGGTCATGGTTAACAGGTATCCATATCAATCCATGTGTCCATGCAACAATACCACCTTTCAAAAGGAAAGAGTTTGTCATAATGTATCCACAACATTTGATCCCTCAAGAAAAACGTAAGTATTTTCCTCAATCATAAGCATCAAGAGATGATTAGATACAAAGACAAGTATCTCATCCCAACAAGAACCGTTGGAATGGTGCAAGTACCAAAAAAATCCTCTTATAACTACATATTGTAGAAAATTAAAATACATTAGACCTTTTCATTGAATTTACTATCCATTGGAATGTTCCATGCAAGATGGTCAAACTACATCCTATTGATCACTTTTTCATCATGGAAGAAAATATCAATGTTGAGGGAAATCCTTGGGAAATCAAGGAGAACACTCATTTGTATTTTGTGCACTCGTGAATGAGGAATTAGTTGTGTAATGTGGATTATGCACTCATCCGTGAGCATTAACTAGGGTTTGGGGTTGCCTTTTTCTTTTTTCTTTTCTATCTTTTTGACCCATCGTAATCTAATCCTAGCTAAAGGATTAGGGTTTTAATATATTATAGTTTAAAGAACTAGAGTT
>ML805854.1:36380-66936 GCA_009831015.1 Picea engelmannii
ATATTAACATCACCATCATCAAGAGTATTCGTGGGAATTGGGTATGTAATGGTCTATTTGTTATTATATTTTTCATTGATTGATTTCACTAACTGATCGGTTTCTTAAAGCTGTTCATCATAGGTTGAGGCACTTGTTGAGTGCAAGTGCAAGGGTCGGGAAGACGTGAATCCATGGCTAAATCTTCCAGAGGTAACCAAACGAATCAAGCATATTATTACAATTCCATAGTTTCATGTCTTTTGGATGATACATAAAGGATTAGAGATGCCCAACCTGCATCAACAAACAATATTTTATGTCACCAACCTGCAGATATCATAATCGAGGGAGTGCTCGACCTCCCAACTGCAATCCGGTAAGACTTTCCTTACTTCTGAAATCAATTTTGAAAAATATTACTTAGTTGGTTTAAATATAGTGCAATATTCTGAATATAGACCAGATGCAAGTATCATTAATAGGAACTTACAGAAAGCAGTTCACTGCTATGGGAGTAGTTCGACATGCATAAAGAACGCCATCTAGTGGGCTCTCCAATGTGTTGGGTTGGTGGGAGATTTTGGGTTGGTCGGAGATTTTGAAACCGGAGGATCGAGATTCTGGAACCAGAGACATCTTCCTCCTCTTCACGGTAAAGACGCAGGTAAAGACCACATTCGACAACTTTGTCCAAATATTTCATGGAAAAATTGGAGAGGACACTATGTGTGTTGTGCAGTACCAAGTAAATAAGAAGTATCACAACACCTAGAGAAGCTCAAGATCACAACACTTGTGAAATAGCTGCCACTATGTACCTAATAGATACTAGCTATGTACTATGTATGGAAAACATTTAATGTTAACTATGGATTATGTATGGAAAACATTTAATGTTAGTTATGGACTATGCACGAGAAAACATTTAATGTTAAGGAAGTAATGCTAACTTGAAAGTTAGCATTACTTCATTTTGTATTTGGTTTCCTAAGTTAAGTTCAATTGGTTTCCTAAGTTAAGTTCAAACTAGGTAAATTAAGTGAAACTTTAATCTAACTTCATTTTGTATCTGATTTTCTAAGTTAAGTTCAAACTAGGTAAATTAAGTGAAACGTTATCCTAAATTTATCTCTATAAGAGGCCAATTAAGACACCAAACTCAAAACTTTACCATATAATATGAAATGCAACTCCAAAAATTAAACAAGATGGTCGTTGGATAAAACTTCCCTTGGAAAAAAGCACAAAAACAATATGAGACTTGGGTAGTGTAATATTGACATAAGTTTGTGGTACAAGAGGCACCACAAATTCTCCATATGTTTGGAAGAGTAACCAAATGGAGGAGGACACAACTTTATGTAACAAGAACAACTTATTAAGGCTATACTAGATCCCAATGCTTGGAGAATAAACAGAAGGATGTGATTTGTCCAAGGGTGACTATATTGTTGCCGAAAAAAAAATGTATATCCTATCCCCTCTTTTTGGAATATTTGATTTTTTTGTCTTTTTCAAATTTTTAACCAGCTTGAAAAAGAATAAAAGAATGCTACGTTACAAAGGAGGAAAGAGTGTCGCAAGAAAGAAAACTAGTTCCATGATCCAGATTTTATGAGCAAAAAGAAATGAATACATATTATTAACAGGTGCTTAACACAAAATAACAGAGATACAATAAAACTAGTTTTCTATTCAATAACGAAATAAGCTGAAAACTGTAAAATGCAGCAGAAACAAGCTTGCTGGAATGGTGGTGGCTTATCTCTAAGAAGAGATGTGATGGCTACGCTCATTGGCAAGAAGATGATTACAATAAGGCTCTGAAGGCCTTTTACAATAAGAAGGAATATCAAAAACTCTAGACATCCAAAAACCTAACCCTAGGAGATGAAGCGCCAAAAGTCATGTGGGCCCCGTTTGGGTAAGTTAGTACATCAACTTCCCGGGGTCGTAACTTTTGCATACGATCTTCGTTTTAGGCGTATGATAGCCCGTTGGATACGTATCATAGAGGATATTCATTTTAGGTGAAATAACAACGGAAATTTTATAATGCAAACCTGTTTTCCCAAAAAAACACCGTTTAGGGCCTCAAAACGGCTCCGGAAGTGAAAACTGCTAAAAATAGTAAATTACCAAAATTGCTAGAAAACTATTTTGAGCCAGTTGGAAAAGGTGGGTGGCCACTGATATCCATTTGGATCAATCCTCCCTCCTTAGGAAGCAATGGTCTCCATTGTGTTGAGGTCCCCCATCAGATGAGGAAATTTCTGCTGAATTTGGCCCCAGGTGCACCACTTGCCTTAGTGCAGGAGTTGCCCTGCTTTGACAACTCGATAAAGCTGGATCCTTTGTTGTCAAGTTCCTTTGATCTGTGTGTCCACAATCTATTCATTGGATTCCTTTTGTATGTAGTTGGGGTTGAGCTATGTTGGTGTCAGTTGTTCTGCTACTTCTGAGGTGTCCAATAATGGTGGGAAATAAGGGCGAAGGAGATCCACGTTGAACACTGGGTGCAGGCCAAGGAAAGGAGGAATGGTGAGCTCAAAAGAATTATCCCCCATGACCTTGGTGATAGTGTACGGCCCATAACGGAGTGGTAGAAGCTTCTGATGGGGTCCTGCAAGGCATTCTTTCTGCAAGTGCAACCAAACTTTGTCGCCCACCTGAAAATTATGTGGCACCTGATGTTGATCATGGCGTTGTGTGTACTTGTCATTGGACTTCTATAGGATATCTTGAACCTGTTGGAAGATGTGCTGGATCTATTCAATGAACCGGGTGGCTTTGTCAGCTTCAATGGGAGCATGAGATGAATCAGTCGAGGTGACCGCAAGGGGAAGTGAAACATCTATGGGACCCAATGGTTGGAATCCCAACCCCACCTGAAAGGGGTTGTGGCCAGTTGAGCTATGTTGGACATAGGGAAGGCTCTCATCCCATGTGTGAGGGTGATTTGCATTATACATACGAAGGATATGCACAATCATTCAATTTACAACATCGGTTTGGCCATCTGTCTGAGGATGGAAGGCCGTGGATTTGGTGAGCTTGACCTGAATGTGCTGAGAAATCAACTATCCTGATATGAGAAAATGGTTTGTGGGATTCCAAAATGTACCCAGACTCGTTCAAAGAATAGCTTGGTAGTGGCCTATGTTGTGATGCTCTTCTTGCAGAAAACCAAAATCACCATCTTAGAAAAGCGATCAACAACCACAAAACACAGTCATTTCCCTGCTTGGTGGACGGGAGGCCCGACATGTATTCCATTGAGATGGATTACCATGGCCTGTCGGGAGTAGGAAGAGGGGTGTACAAGCCTTGTTTCTTAGTGGTCGGTTTGGCAATAGTGCAGGACCTGATATACTTACTGACCTCCTGTCGAAGTTTTGGCCAGTAGAAATGTTTATGTAGCATCGCCACTGTCTTTTTGACGTCGAAGTGCCCTACCACCCAACTGTAGTGGGCTTCCCAGATCATCTTTGCTCACTCGCTTGATGGAACATAGATATGGCCTAGATGACACAACAACCCATCCTGAAGATGGAAATTATCGACAATTGTGTTTGCACCCAACATTTGGTAGGTGGTGGCGAAGTTAGGGTCTGTCTCATAGAGTTGGGGCCATCCAGAGGTCTCGTGGCCGCAAGAGTCTAGTACCGTGGTGAGTTCTGCGACTCACGGTCTGCTGAGGAAATCAGTGACACGATTGGTGCTTCTTTTTTTATACTTGATGTTGAGGTGGAATTGTTGCAAGTATGTGGACCACTTTTGATGGCAGTCATTCTGCAATTTTCCCTGTGTCTACATGGACTGCAGTGGCTTATGATCAGTGTGGATGACTGTCTCCTTCCCAAGAATGTAATGTCTCCACTGGCGGCAGGCTTGCACAATGAAGTACATTTCTTTGTCATACGGAGGGTACTTACGGACAGTATCTGACAATGTCTCACTATGATAGGTCACGGGGTGGCCGTGTTGAGTGAGAACGACGCCCACAGCATAGTTTGAAGCATCTGTCTCGATCTTAAAGGGATGTTGTAGGTCTGGTAGTGAAAGTACTAGGGTTGAGCACAAGCGCTGCTTCAAATCATTGAACACTTGTTGTTGGGACCGGCCCCACACAAATTTATCCTTACCACACGAACCTACGGTAGAAATTGGCAAGGCCCAAGAAGCTCTGAAGCTTAGTGAGTATGGTTGGGGCTGGCTAGTTACGGATGACTTGGATCTTAGCTAGATCCACATGTACACCATGTTGATCAATGATGTAGCCCAAGTAATGGAACCTGTCCATGCCGAAGGCGCATTTGTCCAAGTTGGCGTATAGCTTGTGCTATCACAGGGTGTACAGAACCTGTT
The DNA here is from genome assembly GCA_009831015.1 of Picea engelmannii. Lineage (NCBI taxonomy): Eukaryota > Viridiplantae > Streptophyta > Pinopsida > Pinales > Pinaceae > Picea > Picea engelmannii. The sequence continues at coordinate 40,731 of ML805854.1, forward strand.
GAATATGTTGCAAGTGTTCGGCCCAAGTCTTGCTATAAATTAAAATGTCATCCAGATACACCACTACAAAAGTATTGGTGAATGGTCGCAGGATATCGTCCATCATCCTCGTGAAAGTGGCTGGAGCATTTGTCAAACCAAAGGGCATGACCAACCATTCAAAAAGGTCTTCCTTTGACTTGAAGGGTGTCTTCCATACATCTGTTTGTTCTATCGGGACCCAGTGGTAGCCAGACTTCAGATCAATCTTACTGAAGTATTTGGCCCATGTGAGTTGATCAAGGAGGTCGTCGATTCGGGGAATCGAGTACCGGTTTCTGACTGTGATTTTATTCAGAGCCCGATAATCAATACAGAGTCGCTAGGTTCCATCTTTCTTTTGTACCAACAGGATTGGGCTCCCACAAGGTGATGAGCTAGGACGGATGTGCCCCTTGTGGAGAAATTCTTGGATCTATCGCTTGATATCTTCATTCTCTAACAAAGAGCGGTGATAGACTGGCCCATTGGGTAGTGGTGCGTCGAGGGTCATATCGATGGGGTGCTTGACCTGGCAGTGTACAGGTACCCCTATAGGTGAGGAGAAGATATCTGAGTATTCTTCCATGAACTTATCTACTTGCTTCTGTTGTGTGGATAGGTTAATCGTAGAGACTCCGGATGTGGCTGTGATCTTTCACTTATTCTGAGAGCGAATCATGAAGAAGACAAACTTCCCCGTCTGAAAGATGACCTTCCTACATTGCTTAGCAGAGATCAAAGAAATAGCACTAGGTGGGACTACCTTGGGTATCCTATACAATTTCCTATTCAAAGTAATAATAACACTACGATGCCTAGACTCATATACAACATGATGTTTCCATAAATAAGGTTGGCCCAAAAGAACATCACAAACTTCAAGAGGATCAACATCACACAATACCTCGTCTTTGAAGGGCTTGTTGTCGTACGACAGTCGACACTGTTGGCTGACGCAGAGATTGCTTCCTTGGCGGAGCCATCCAATGGTGTAGGGTTGTGGGTGTGGCATTGTTGGTAGGGATAACCGCTTAATGACCACTATTGAGATGAGTTTCTTATGGCTACTGCTATCAACGATGAAGTGCAGTGGGGTGCCTTTTACCCACATCTGTGAATGGAAGAGGCTCTCTCTTTCTTCTGGCTCGTCTGGTTCACCAGGTTGGAGCTTGGTGGTAGCAACGGTGGCACTGGATTCCGCATCAATGATCCGTCTTCCCCTTTCTGGTTTTGGCTCAGAGTCAGAATCCACATATGATTTAGAGGCTTTGACTTCGGCCACCAGTGACTGCTTTGAGGGGCAGTCAGCAGTGTTATGCCAAGGGCTCTTATGGAAGTCGCACCACTTCCCGGTATATTTCTTTGTCTTTCCAGTGTCCTTGTTTGCTTGCGGCTTGGACTGGTTGTCCTGATACTGTCCATATTTTCTCTGTCCTTTGTTCTGTGGGTTGGGGCCGCTCTTTCCTGACTTTTGTTGTGAGGGGTTCCTAAGCCCAAATTGTTGTGTCTTTTGTTTGAGATTCTGGTCGATTTTGACAGCATATCGGTAGGTCGCGCCCAAGGATGAGATGTCCAGAAATTCCATTTCGGTCTGGATGTATCAATTCAAATCACCGTGATATTTGAGCACCAGATGTCGCTCTGAATATTTGATACCTAGCTTGGTGTGCAAGGTATAGAAGATATTTGTGCAATATGGCACTATTTGGTCTCTTTCTTTCCGTAGTGTGGTCCATTTGGTATACGGGTCGTCATAACTTCCGACAGGGTAGTATTGTTCCTTAATATCATCCCTGAAGGATTCCTAGGTGGTCGTGACTGAAAATAATGAGGTTTCCTCCATTTCCTTTTTCTCACAGAAAGTTTCCCACCAATCTTTGACATGGGAAATGACTTTGAGGAGCGTAAAAGTGATATTTTCTCTATTCAAAAAGTTATGGACAGAAAAATACCCTTCTAGTAGATTCAACCACTTGCCTACAACATCTGCGTCTATCTGACCTTCAAATATAGGAATATCAAATTTTATTTGTACCTTGAAGGGGGTGGTGCCTCCATTTGAAGAAGATGCATCGCCTGTTGGTAGCCTCCGAAGGATTTGCGTGAAACTATCCATCATCTCGTTCCTCTGTTGCGCGAGGGATTCCTCAATCAACAGTTTGAAAGGATCTCCTGTCCCATCATCTTTATTTTCTCCTACCATGAGAGGTCTCTTGGGCGTGCGAGAGATTTTGTCCTCAGAGAAACAAGCTCGAGACCCAACTCTTTGTACTCCAACCTCGTTGGGGACATGCATTAAGACGACAAGGAGAAAACCGCTTTGATACCAATTATCTGTATTTTATGAGAAGAACGAAATGAATACAAAGTATTAACATGTGCTTAACACAAAAAATGGAGATACAATAAAACTGGTTTTCTATTCAATAACGAAATAAGCTAAAAACTGTAAAATGCAGCGGAAACAAGCTTGTTGGAATGGTGGCGGCTTATCTCTGAGAAGAGATGTGAAGGCTGTGCTCATTCGCAAGAAAATGATTACAATGAGGCTCTAAAGGTCTTTTTACAATAAGCAGGAATTTCAAAAACCCTAGACATCCAAAAACCTAACCCTAGGAGATGAAGCGCCAAAATTCATGTGGGCCCCGTTTGGGTAAGTTAGTACATCAACTTCCCGGGGTCGTAACTTTTGCATACAATCTATGTTTTAGGCATATGATATCCCGTTGGAAAGGTATCATTGAGGAGATTCATTTTAAGCGCAATATGGAAGGAAATTCCATATTGAAATCCTATTTTCCCAACAAAAAAAAAATTTAGAGCCTCAAAATGGCTCCGGAAGTGAAAACTGCTAAAAATAGTAAATTACCAAAATTGCCAGAAAACTGTTTTGAGCCAGTTGGAAAAGGTGGGTGGCCACCGATATCCATCTAGATCATTCCAAGCGCATGGAACATATTGATTCTTAGTGCAAGGATATATGTGCAGGATAAGGACACTCGAGAAAATTCCTCCAAGGGTCAAGGTGTGAGATCGCAAGGGCAAAGAGTGCTACAAGACTTGCATTTAAGGAATGCTTTCAAAGGTTCAGTTAACAGAAACATGAAGCTGACATTAGACAAAATAAGAAAGGATGATACATGTGATGTGATTAAGTGTGACACAACATGACTCCTTCCATGTGAATTTTTACGAGCCCAGAGAAGGTAAGCTCGGTGGTTTTTCACGTTTAGAGAGTCTAAAAAACACTAAAAGATGACTCTAGAGTGTTCCTTTTTTGTAATTAGTCCAATTGGTTTTAAATAAACTTATATCGAAAGGACGTCTCTTCAATACTATTTTAACAAGTGTGATTGAGACAATATCACTTGGCTATCTTTTCAATTTTAAGGAGTCTGAAAAGAGCTTAACTATGGACTCACAGCCTTTTTCTAAATTTAGTCTCCTTAGCCCGAAAAAGTATAAAATATAACTTAGGAGAACTCTCTCGGCGAGACATATCTCCCGAGGTGTACATTTTCCCTGGATAATCTATTGGCTGAAAAAAGGGTTAAACTTATGCCAAATACATATTTCTTCTGGACCAATTAACGAGTATGAAAGGAACAAGGTCGCTCGACAATCTTTTCATATTTAGGGAGTCTAGAAAGATCTTAACTATGGATTTTGAGGGGGTTCCTTTTTCTTATGTAATCTCCAAGTCCCGAAAAAGAGATGAACCAAAACCAAGGAGAATGGCCCTTTTTCGAAAATTTAGTCCATCGGGCCTAAAAAAGGGTTACACTTACGCCTGAGAATACACTCCTAGTGAACTGAAGCTCCTAGGGAATACCTTTATTCGTAAATTAACCGTCCGGACTAAAAAATGGGTAAACTACCATCGGACAGAGGTGCCTTCAAATTTGAGTTTGACGAGCGTGAAGGGCAACAAGATCGCTCGACAATATTTTCAATTTTAGAGAGTCTGAAAAGGGCTTAAAGAAGACTCTAGAGGGGGCTTATTTTCTTAAGTAATCCAGATGAGACCAAAAATGATAAATAATATCTCATTAGATGTTGCTTTCAAAGTTTAAACGAGCCTAAAAGACAACAAACTATGCTCATGGGGAGTCCCTTGGGTAAGAGCCAGGAAGGATGAAGAAGAATGGGGCTTCGAAATTTAATCATGGAGGGACTAAAAGGACTCCAAAACCTATGGAGAAAAGTCACAGCATGGACACCAAAATGCAACAAAGGATCTACCTAGGGTGTCCATGTAGAGGAAGCATCTACCACTAAATTACGACACTTCTAAAGAAGCATAGGGGTTTATGTGTCGCACTTCGGTGGGATCGAATCCTATGGAAAGCGAAAAAGTCAACAATATGCAAAATGTGGGGTGGTGAAAACCTAACCTATATGAAAATGTCAAAAAGATGAATTTTACCATGGGAGAATATAGTGTAACCCGTCTCAAGAAAACACAAAAAAAAAAAAATCATTAGAACGACCCAAAGATCTCTTAAAATGGAACTCAAGTAGCTACCGAGCCAAGAAAAGGGAACAAGGGGACCAAACTGGGGCAAAAAAGGCCAAAAAAGTCTATAAATAGAGGTGGACAACTCATTTTAACCATTGCAAATTGGAAAATAACCAAAGAGGTAAAAAAAAACTCTTTCTTAAAATGTGAATTCAAGAAGCTAACGTGGACGAAAGATATTCACACTTGAACCAAGTAAGTACAATTGACCTTTCCTTTCATTTTCATCCATTAATTGTTGCTTTGTTTAATGTTTGGAAGGTGCATGCCCTTGTAAAAGGGTTGGGCCTACGTGTACACAGGTTGTCCACACCTAGCATGCATATGTATGTGGGAAAGGTAACACTTAGCCCACGTATATACGCAACTGTCTTAAAGACAACCCGCATACACCTCTTTTAATTTTCAAAAAAGTCAAACAAGGGCTAACCTCTCCAAATTTTGTGCAATAGGATGTATGTTATGTTATCACTCCAAGAGTCATTCCCATAATGAAAATGAGAGTAATATTGGTAACATAGAAATGTAAATGGATTAAAATAGTTTGAATAGGTGGATCAACAAGAAAAGAGTAAAAGGGAGGACATCAAACTATTGCAAATACATTCCACTGGGCATGGAGTCGTAACATTCTGCAGATCACAGGCAATTAGGCTTCCTACCAGAAGAAAAGATTATGCAAATATGGATAGAATAATAGAAGGTAAACAAAGAGAAGAATATCCACATAACAAATATACTTTCTGTAATATATATTGAAGAGTGCTTGAACAATAATCTATGATTAACAAGAAATTACCACAAATCTTTTGCAGCTCATGAATTCATTAACCAAAGGAAACTTTTGATCTTCAAAAATTTTAAATATTACTCAAGTAAGATGATAAGAAAGAATGGAAACGAGATAAAAACAGTCTAGTATCACAACTTTCATGAATATCTAATGGTAGAAATGCCTATAATACATGCCCTCGGGGTTACAAATGAGCAACTCAACTACTCCTCTAGATCTCTCCTCTCTTGGATCATGAATCCAAACCCTCTCCAAGAGCTCTCTCCTTCATTAAATAGAAAATAACATCCAAATATCCTTAGGAGGTCGAATCCCATCTCTTTCATTGGATTCTAAGCCTTGGAGATAGGTGGCAACAATCAAAGAGACAAAAATTCAACAAACTGCTAATTTTCAGAAAATTTTTGGAAGTCTTTAATGAATTGTTTCCAACTCACTGCATGAGGTCTTAATGGAGCTAAGACTTAGTTGTAGGTGTCCCTTGACATATAAATGATCCATGAGAATTCATTCGAACCCTCCTTGACAGATGGTAACCTCCCAACAAGGTGAATATCCAATCAGCTATGCAAAACAGAGAATTGGCAGCACATCCGATAGAACATTGGTGTTTTAATTGTTTCTCTCAATTTACAAACTGCCTCAGGTTGAAATTTGGTCAGCAAGTCAACAGGGATATCATCTTCCTCCACAAAAAATTTCAGAGAAATCCACTTCGTAGTTTTGTTTTTATGATCAAATTTGTAACAGTAACCGCTACAGGAAATTTATAGTGGCACTATAAAACAGTTTTGCACATTCCATATCGCCACTCCTGAAATAGTTATGCAGATTCCGTAGCACCAATGACTATGCAATTTCCAAAATTATCATATGCTAACTATGCCAATAGCGTAAGCTGGCACCAATCTTGGCCACTTTGTGTTATGAATGACCAAATAACTCTTGGTGCTACGAAATCTAAAAGCGCTACCAAATCCAAAAGCTCTACCAAATCACCAATTTCAGGAACACTACAAATCACAAGAGCAAGAGCGTTGTTAAAACTCCTAATTCACTGGCGCTGCGAAATGACCAAAATTGCTACTACAAATTTATGTGCTAACATTTGGCTCCATGGGGGATGGCACGTTGATCTAGATTTTATGTGTAGAATGAAATGACTACATATTATTAATAGGTTCTTAACACAAAATGACAGAGATACAGTAAAACTGGTTTTCTATTCAATAAGGAAATAAGTTGAAACTGTAAAATGAAGCGAAAACAAGCTTGCTGGAATGGTGGCGGCTTATCTATGAGAAGAGATGTGACGAATATGCTCATTTGAAAGAAGATGATTACAATGAGGCTCTGGAGGCATTTTTACAATAAAAAGGAATTACAAAATCCATATACATCCAAAAACCTAACCCTAGGAGATGAAGCGCCAAAAGTCATGTGGGCCCCGTCTGGGAAAGTCAGTACTTCAACTTCTCGGGGTCGTAACTTTTGCATACGATCTCCATTTTAGGCATATGATATCTCATTGGAAATGTATTGTCGAGGAGATTCATTTTGGGGGCTCAATAATTCCTTTAGCTATCATTGAGAATCTCAATCCCGAAAAACCTTCATTTAGGCCCTCAAAATGGCCCCGAAAGTTAAAACTGCTAAAAATAGTAAATTGCCAAAATTGTTAGAAAATTGTTTTGAGCCAGTTGGAAAAGGTGGGTGGCCACCGATATCCACCTGGATCAATCCTCCCTCATTAGGAAGCAATGTTCTCCATTGCGTTGAGTTCCCCCATCAGATGAGGAAATTTCTGTTAAATTTGGCCCCGGGTGAGCCACTTGTCTTGGTGGAGGAGTTTCCTTGCTTTGACAACTCGATAAAGTTGGATCCTTTGTTGTCAAGTGCCCTTAATCTGTGTGTCCACAATATGATCATTGGATGCCTGTTGTATGCAGTCGGGGTTGAGCTATGTTGGTTTCAGTTGCTCTGATATGTCTGAGGTGTCCAATAATGGTGGGAAATAAGGGCGAAGGATATCCACGTTGAACACTAGGTGCAGGCCAAGGAAAGGAGGAATGTTGAGCTCAAAAGAATTATCCCCCACTTCCTTGGTGATGGTGTACGACCCATAAAGGAGTGGGAAAAGATTCCGATGGGGTCTTGTAAGGCGTTCTTTCTACAATTGCAACCAAACTTTGTTTCCCACCTGAAACTTTTGTGGCACCCAATGTTAATCATGGAGTTGCTTGTACTTGTCATTGGACTTTTGTAGGATATCCAAAAACTATTGGCGGATGTGTTGGATTCACTCAATGAACCGGGTGGCTTTGTCATCTTCATTTGGAGCAGGGGATGATTCAGTCGAGGTGCCCATAAGGGGAAGTGCAACATTTATGGGACCTAATGGTTGGAATCCCAACCCCACCTGAAAGGGGTTGTGGCCAATTTAGCTATGCAGGGATTGGTTGTAGCTATGTTGGACATTGGGAAGGCTTTCATCCCATGTGCAACGGTTCTTTGAATTATACATGCGAAGGATATGCACAATCATTTGATTTACGACCTCAGTTTGGCCATCTGTCTAGGGGTGAAAGGTCGTGGATTTAGTGAGCTTGGTGTCCAGCAGTGACCAGAGGCTCAACCAAAATGTGTTGAGAAACCGACTATCCCAATTTGAGACAACGGTTTGTGGGATTCCAAAATGCACCCAGACTCGTTCAAATAAGAGCTTGGCAATGGTCTATGTTGTGATGTTCTTCTTGCAGGCAACCAGAATCGCCATCTTAGAAAAGAGATCAACAACCACAAAAACACATTCATTTCCTCGCTTGGTGGATGGGATGCCCGACATGTAGTCCATTGAGATGGATTCTCATGGCCTATCAGGAGTAGGAAGAGGGGTGTACATGCCCTATTTCTTAGTGGTCGGTTTGAAAATAGCGCAAGCAGTGCAGGACCTAATATACTTGTTGACCTCTTATCGAAGTTTCATCCAGTAGAAATGTTTTTGTAGCATCGCCATTGTCTTTTCGACGCCAAAGTTTCCTTCCACTCGAGTGTAGTGGGATTCCCAGATCAGCTTCACTCACTCGCTTGATGGAACATAGATATGGCCCAGACGACACAACAATCCATCTTGAAGATGGAAATTATCGACAACTACGTTTGCACCCAACATTTGGTAGGTGGAGGCGAAGTCTGGGTCTATATCATAGATTTGGGGCCATCTAGAGGTCTCATGGCCGCAGGAGTCTAGCATTATGGTGAGTGTCGCGACTAGAGGTATGTTGAGGCAATCAGCAACGTGATTGGTGCTTCCTATTTTATACTTGATGTTGAGGTGGAATTGTTGCAAGTGTGTGGACCACTTTTGATGGTGATCATTCTGCAATTTTCCTTGTGTCTGCATGAACTGCAATGGATTATGCTCAGTGTGGATGATTGTCTCCTTCCCAAGAATGTAATGTCTCCACTGGTGGCAGGCTTGCACAATGGAGTACATTTCTTTGTCATAAGTAGGGTACTTACGGAAAACATTTGATAGTGTCTCACTATGATAGGCCACGGGGTGGTCATGCTGAGTAAGAACGGTGCCCATTGTATAGTTTGAAGCATCTGTATCGATCTCAAAGGGTTTTTTTCGGTCTGCTAGTGGAAGTAATGGGGATGAGGACAAGCATTGCTTCAAATCATCGAACGCTTGTTGTTGGGACCGGCCCCACGCAAATTTTTCCTTACCACCACCCCTAGTTATTTGGCTGAGGGACCATGCAATATGGGAGAATCCCAACATGAACCTATGGTAGAAATTGCCAAGGCCCAAGAAGATCCAAAGCTCAGTGAGTGTGGTTGGGGTTGGCCAGTCACAGATGACTTGGATCTATCGCTTGATCTCCTCATTCTCTAACATAGAGTGACGATAGACTGGCCCATTGAGCAATGGTGCGTCAGGGGTCAGATCGATGGGGTGCTTGACCTGGCAGTGCAGAGGTACCCCGGTAGGTGAGGAGAAGATATCTGAGTATTCTTCCATGACCTTATCTACTAGCTTCTGCTATGTGGAGAGGTCGGCCGCAGAGACCCTGGATGTGGTTGTGATCTTTTGCTTATTCTAAGAGAGAATCACAAAGAAGACAAACTTCCCCATCTGAGAGATGACCTTCCTGCATTGCTTAGTAGAGATCAGGGAAATAGCACTAGGTGGGACTGCCTCAGGTATCCTATACAATTTCCTATTCAAAGTAATAATAACACTACGAGGCCTAGACTCATATACAGCATGATGTTTCCATAAATAAGGTTGGCCCAAAAGAACATCACAAACTTCGAGAGGAGAAACATCACACAATACCTCATCCTTGAAGAGCTTGATGTCGTATGACAGTCGACACTATTGGCTAACGTGGAGATGGATTCCTTGGTGGAGCCATCCAATGGTGTAGGGTTGTGGGTGTGGTGTTGTCGGCGGGGCCAACCACTTGAAGACCTCTACTGAGATGAGGTTCTTCTGGCTACCGCTATGCATGATGAAGTGCAATGGGGTGCCTTTTACCCACATCTATGAATGGATGAGGTGTTCTCCTTCTTCTAGCTCGTCTGGTTCACCAGGTTGGAGTTTGGTGGTAGCAACAATGGCACTGGGTTCCACATCAATGATCTGTCTTCCCCTTTCTGGTTTTGGCTCAGAGTATGAACCTGCATCTGATTTAAAGGTTTTCACTTCAGCCACCAGTGACTGCTTTGAGCGACAGTCAGTAGTGTTATGCCAAGTGCTCTTATGGAAGTAACACCACTTCCCGGTATCTTTCTTTGTCTTTCTGGTGTCCTTCTTTGCTTGCAGCTTGGATTGGTTGTCCTGATACTGTCCATATTTTATTTTTCCTTTGTTCTATGGGTTGGAGCCGCCCTTTCCTATCCTTTGTTGTGAGGGTTCCCAGGCCCAAATTATCACGTCTTTTGTTTGAGCTTCTGCTCAATTTTGACGGCATATCGGTAGATCGCACCCAAGGATGAGATGTCCAAAAATTCTATTTCGATCTGTATGTATCTATGCATAGCGCCATGATACTTTAGCACCAAATGTCACTCTGAATCTTTGATACCCAACTTGGTGTGCAAGGTATGAAATATATTTGTGAAATCTGTCACTGCTTGGTCTCTTTCTTGTCGCAGTGTGGTCCATTTGGTATACAAGTCATCATAACTTCTGACAGGGTACTACTATTCCTTAATAGCATCCTTGAAGGATTCCCAGGTGGTCATGAATGTAAATAATGAGGGTTCCTCTGTTTCCTTTTTTCTCACAAAAAGTTTCCCACCAATCTTTGACATGGGGAATGGCTTTGAGGAGCACAAAAGTAATACTTTCTCTATTCGAAAAGTTAATGACGAAAAAATACCCTTCTAGTAGATTCAACCACTTGTCTACAACATATGCATCTATCTAACCTTCAAATATAGGAATATCGAAGTTTATTTGTACCTTGAAGGGGGTGGCACCTCTGCTCGAAGAAGATGTGTCGCATGTTAGTAGCCGTCGAAGGATTTGCGCGAACCTATCCTCAATAAATAGTTTGAAAGGATCTCTTGTCCCATCATATTTCTTTTCTCCTACCATGAGAGGTCGCTTGGGTGTGCGAGATCTTTTGTCCTCAAGAGAAACAAGATCGAGACCCAACTCTTTGTATTCCGACCTCGTTGGGGACATGCATTAAGACGACAAGGAGAAGACCGCTCTGATACCACTGATATGGATTTTATGAGCAGAACGAAATGAATACAAATTATTAACAGTTTCTTAACACAAAATGACAGAGATACAATAAAATTGGTTTTGTATTCAATAAGGAAATAATTTGAAACTATAAAATGCAGCAGAAACAAGCTTGTTGGAATGGTGGCGGCTTATCTCTGAGAAGAGATGTGACGGTTGCGCTCATTCGCAAGAATATGATTACAATGAGGATATGAAGGCCTTTTTACAATAAAAAGGAATGCCAAAAACCCTAGACATCCAAAAACCTAACCCTAGGAGATGAAGCACCAAAAGTCATGTGGGCCCCGTTTGGGTAAGTTAGTACATCAACTTCATGAGGTCGTAACTTTTGCATACGATCTTCGTTTTAGGCGTATGATAGCCCGTTGGAAAGGTATCATCAAGGAGATTCATTTTGGGGGCTCAATAATTCCTTCGATTATCATTGAGAATCTTGATCCCTAAAAACCTTCATTTAGGCCTTCAAAATAGCCCCGGAAGTTAAAACTGCTAAAAATAGTAAATTGTCAAAATTGTCAAAAAACTATTTTGATCCAGTTGGAAAAGATGGGTGGCAACCGATATCCACTTGGATCACACACTTCCTGCAAGCTTCCAATAAATTGTAGATCAGTGGTCTTACCTATCACCTAAAATATTTGACTGGACATATGCATGATGTTCCATTGGGAAAGGAGTCTTATACTGCTACAAACCAACAAACTGAAAAGAATATAACTACTCGTATGGCAATCTTATTATCTTGCCTACTCCTACTTCTAATCAGTAGAAGCAAACTAATCAATTAAAATTGAATCTCTAATGCATCCAAGTAAGTAATTGACTAACAACTTGAACTCTCCTTCCAACTTTATACAAAGTCATAAACACACGAATTATAGCATGTAAATCATTATTTTTGAAATCATACTTACAATCCAAAAATATGGAAACAACTGAAACTTGATTATTGAAAAACAACTCCATATAAGCGGCAACTATATCTTGAAATTTGTACAAAACATGTTGTTGCTCAACAACTAACGGAGAAACATGCATGATTAATTGCTCATTTAATCCTTTATGTTCTCATTTTCCATATTCCTATGACTCGGATCCATCACTATGATGTGTTGGCTCATTATCACTGACAATTTCTGAGAGAATAGAAGAGATATGTTCTTGATCTTCTACATCATTGTCTTCATAATGATCAAATGAACCATGAGTCTTAAAATATATATCATGAAAAAATTGTTGATTACTCTCTCCAACAATGATATCTTTTAAAAGTGTATCAAAAATAAGAGGATTTTCATAAGTATTTGGAACAACAGACTCATAATTATAATCGACCATAGCATGAATCCATTGTTGATCATCTCTTTGTTGAAAAGTAGAACTAGATGTGATTCCATTAGTCAACAAGCCTTTATAATTTTTAAAATCTTCCTCATCACTATAATTGTCAAATATTGGAACATCAGGATAAAATCCTAATGGTAAAGATGAAGATTTCTGCATGTAATCATCAGCAATATGATCTTGGAATAAATTTGAAACAACGTCACCTTCTTCCTCATCATAATTAGCCTTCTCATCTAATTTTGAAGAAACATGTACATAAGGAGAAAGATAGTCCTCTTGTTGTTCCTCCTTGAAAATGGATGATATAACGTCCCTGGCCATCCATGTCCGGCCATGCTACGCCAGAGAAATATTACGTTCTCTCTGTGGAACATATTGTAACATACCCAGTATCCAACTAAGCTATGCCACATAAAAAAATTTGAATTGCATGCAATTAAAATATATACACACAGAACTCTTGTGGAAGCATTATATATAAAATGTAAACATACAAATACATCTGTAAATACATGGATTCACACTGAAATAACAGTAAATATATACATGCAGCATATGCAGGAAATACCCATAAAAATTAACACAGTTATAACCACACATATGATAACCCATAAAAATAAGCACGTAAATAACAATGCAACATGTAAATTTATCACACAATTGGTACTTATCTTGGTGAGAATGTCACCAACTGTGTGCAGGCCTTCCACAAACCTCCCAGTCTTAGACCACACTATTCATCACTCTCAACAGTGATTCACCCCTGAGCTGGGACTAAACTCCACCCAGGTAAAGAGATTCCTAACCAGGCTAAAGGCTCATAGACAACAAGAAATACTGTGTCTCAGGTGTCAACTCAAACTAACAACCTACAGTCTCTCATTCCCCACATGCCTGTCCCAACCAGGAAGTGTGTTGTTTCTCTTCTCAACAGTCCTTCGGCTTCCCCACTTCCTTTCCGGGCTTCAGCAACAGGCCGGACAGGAAATCTCAGAGAACTATAGTTGCATTTTAACACCTTCAGGAAATCAATTCCCAACAATTCTCTCACCCATAGAATTGCTCACAGGCTTGACAACCCACCTCTTCAATATCCCATGGGCCTAGAAATCCGCTTCTTCAGTCCAGCTCCCAAGCTAACCAGATACACCAACACAAAATGGCTATGGATAAAGGTTTAGGTATAGTCATGAAGATATGAAGGATAGCTCAATGGGTGTGTGCATGCTCATGGATGATTGATTGGATGACTGAATGATGGAAGGAATGATGATGGGGAGAATGATGGAAAAGATGGGAAAATGAACTAAGTCCCAACAATATGTATGCATGTCCCCAACTTAACACTTGTCATGTTGGGAGCTACTTTGGCCCACATGTTCCCAACTTTGGAACTTAGGATAAAATAATTATCCATACTTTATGATTTAAGAAATATTAATATAATATTCATTTTTGGCTTAAGCTCCCTAGCTTAGCCCTTTTCCTTAACTTTTAGGCCCTTCCCTTTCCTAACCAATGGATTTTATTCCCCCATCTCTTTTATCATGGTTGGTTTGCACGCATCGATGTATTTTATATTAATTATGAGACATATACAAAAATAGGTGCACTAGCCTTTCACATCTAGGCTCTCTGGCCTAATCAAAGCATAAGCATCCTAGCTTATAATAACTAGATCACCAGCCTATAAAATGCAGCATATACACAAATGGCTACCTGGCCTCAAAATCACGCACACTTATGTTGTTGTGCGCGGTATCCTGGAATGTGCAAACGTCCTCATTTTACTGCGCAGTACATGCGCGCACTATGCCATGAAATGTGCATACAAAAAATGATATCAAACAACTCACCAACTTAACTACATTTTCATTTACATTACAATTGGGTTCGGCCTAGGGATATTACAATCCCATCCCCTTATTTATGCACTGTCCTCAGCGCATCATGTACCCATATACAACAAAATTTCAAAAATCCTCAAAACGATGCGGGTATTCTGCACGCGTTGCATCCTCATGCTCCCAAGTAGCGTCCTCAGGACTGTACCAAGTCCATTGGACCTTTACAAGCCTTATGGCTCAATCCTGAAGTTGTTTGATTTTCCAGTCCAGAATGTGTACTGGATGCACTTGGAAAGTGCCTTCTTGATCCACCTGAATCACATTCCAATCAATAACATGATTAGCATCAGGTATATATTTCTTGAGCAAAGATACATGGAATACATTATGAACAGACATAGATGCAGGAAATGCAATCATATAAGCTATTGGACCAATCCTCTCTAGTATTTCAAATGGCCCACAATAGCGAGCTACCAACTTTGAACAATTTCCCAACTTCAGGGAACTTCTGTTGGCTTTCACTTTCAAAAATACATGGTCACCCACTTTAAATTTGCTATGAGTTCTCCCCTTATCAACATATCTTTTTTGCATGTCTTGGGCAACCTTTAAATTTTGTTTTATTTTTATCGTTTGCTCCTCCATTTCCCTAAGAAAATATGGCCCAACCACTGCTATGTCTATTGGGTTATCCCAGCTTACTGGTGTGTTGCACTTTCTACCATAAAGTGCCTCAAATGGGCTCATCTTTAGAGATGCTTGGTAGCCATTGTTATAAGCAAACTCTACCAAGTGTAGGTAGTCTTCCCATTTTTATGTTTTATCCATCACATACATCCTCAACATATCTTCAATCACTTGATTAAACCTCTCTACTTGTCCATATGATTCTAGATGATAAGTTGTACTAAAATTCAAATTTGTTCCAAATCCATTAAATAATCCCTTCCAAAATTTTGAGGTAAATTTTGGATCTCTGTCAAACACAATTGTCTTGGGTATGCCATGTAATCTAGAAATTTCCCTCATATAAACATCAACAATGTTGGTTTCCTTGTGAGTGAGCTTAACTGGAATAAAATGGGCAGCTTTAGTAAGCTTATCCACCACTACCATGATAAAATCATGTTGTTTGTTTGTTCTGAGAAGTTTGGTGATGAAATCCATTGTTACAACTTCCCATTTCCACTCAGAAATGGGTAATGGTTGTAGCAAACCAGTTGGGTGTCTTTTCTCAGCCTTTACCTTTTGACATTCCAAACATCTGGCAATAAAATCAACAACCTCTTTCTTCATGCCTTGCCAATAATATTGGTTTTTGACAGCTGCAATAGTTTTATGATATCTTGGGTGCCCAGCATAAGGCACATTATGCATTTCTCTCAATATCGGGTTTTTCAATTCCTGAGAATTTGGTACATAAATTCTTCCCCTGTACATGAGAATTTGGTACATAAATTATTCCCCTATACATGAGAATTTCATCATTATCTAGCTTATATTCCTCAATTTTCTATTGCAAAATACCTGGCTGTAATTTTGCCACTAATTCCTTGTATTGCAAATCTGATTTGGCAACCTCTATAATTTTATATTTCAAATCTGATTGGTACATGCTAATGGTTGTGGCATGCAATTCATGCACTCTTCTGCTGAGTGCATCAGCCATTTTGTTCTCTTTCCCCTTGATATGTTTTATATTAAAGTCATATTCACTTAGAAATTCTAACCATATGGTTTTCCTAGAATTTAGAGTTGGTTGATCAAATAAATATTTCAGACCATTATGGTTTGTTCTTAGCTCAAACCTTTTCCCCATGAGGTAGTGTCTCAATTTCCTCAATGCATGCACTATGGCTGCCAACTCCAAATCATGAGTGGCATAGTGTCTTTCATGCTCCTTCAACTTCCCTGACTCATAACATATAACAAACCCATTTTGACTGAGGAATCCACCAAGTCCCTCTTTACATGCATCTGTGCATACATGAAGTCTTCATTTGGGTCCGCAATCCTTAGTTTGGATCACTTGTTAATAATTGTTTCAAGTGTTGGAAACTCCTTTCACAATCCAATGTCCACTGAAACTTCACACCCTTTCTTTGCAAGGAAGTGATTGGGTGTGCAATCTTTGAAAATCCTTCAATAAATCTCTTGTAGTAGCCTGCAAGGCCCATGAATGATCTGACCTCTATCACATTCTTTAGCACTGACCATTCTCTAATGGCTTCTATCTTCTCAGGATCCACTGTCATCCCATCCTTTGAAATGATATGACCCAAATAATGAATTTGTTTCTGATAAAATGAGCACTTGCTCAACTTGGCATACAATTGATGTACCCTTAATACTTGCAACACCATCCTCAAATGATGTTCATGCTCTTCCTCTGACTTAGAATATATAATAATGTCATCCAAAAAGACAATGACAAACTTGTCTAAATATTCTCGGAAAACACCATTCATTAAGCACATGAAAACAGTTGGTGCATTTGACAAACCAAATGGCACCACTGTGAACTCATAATGACCATACCTTGTCTTGAAGGCGGTCTTGTTGATATCTTCATCTTTAATCCTTACCTGATGGTATCTTGACCTGAGATCTATCTTTGAAAAGATCTTTGCATCCTTCAATTGATCAAAAATATCATCAATCCTTGGCAGAGGATACTTGTTCTTAACAGTCACTTTATTCAGTTGTCTGAAATCAATGCACAATATTAATGTTCCATATTTCTTCTTCACAAACAATATTGGGGCACCCCAAGGTGACACACTTGGGCATATATACCCCTTCTTCAAAATTTCTTCAAGCTGCATTTGCAACTCCTTCAACTCTGGTGTACTCATTCTGTAAGGAGTCTTTGACATTGGAGTTGCTCTAAGCATTAAATTTATAGAGAAATCAATATCTCTCTTTGGGGGTAGTCCTGATACCTCCTTGAACACATCTTCAAATTCTTTCAGGACTGCATAATCTTCCAAATTTGGCACCTTATCTTTAGGTGTCTCTTCCATATGTGCTGCAAATATTTGACATCCTTTCCTGTAACATTTCTTCAGCTGCAATGCTGAAATTTCTTCGATGGTTACTACCCAAGGAACCCCTTGCACTTTCCTTAGGATCCCTTCCTCATCAAAGAAAGTAAATTCCTTGCTATGATAGTCTAGGATAGCATGATGTTGGTCCAACCAATCCATACCAATTAGACAACCATGGGAACCTAAAGGCAAGATGTTCAAATATGCTCTGGTGTTCAGTCCATTCATGTCCATAAGACATGACTTAACCATCTCATTAACTTTTCTTTTGGCTCTGGTAGCTAGCTGCACCAACCAAGATTTATTGATCCCTGTGTCTGCAAATATGAAAGTTGAGGGCTGTGTTTACTGATTTCAATTGGCATTTGACCAAAATACAATTGATCATTGTGTTTTGTATCTAAAGAAACCAAATCTTTAGATTTATAACAATCAGGAAAAATGATAGTAGGAGAACCTTCGGCTTTTTTATTATCCATTTATAGTTCATGTTTATGGGAAAGCACATCATCTTGAAGATTATTAGAGAGCTGATGAAGATTGTGAGGGAGGAATTATTTTCTATCTATAATTTCAATCTCATCATGCAATTCATATTCCCCACAACAATTGTCAAATAATAACTCATCTGAAAACTACCTTTTGCAATGCTCATTGAATACCATGTGGAAATCCTTCAAGGATGAAATGATGGAAGGGGGTAATGAGAAATACCATTTACGTGTATCCCCATCCAATGAATGCATAAACATCTTCATATGAACATCCTCTTGTTGTAGATCTAGTAGATCCATGCACTCATGAAACTTGATGAGGTGTTATGTGGGATTGTCTTATTTCCTCTCTCTGAAGATAGGCAGAAAATATCCCCATTCTGTCAAATGAGGTACTGGATGTGGGAAACCAGGAATAGCTAAAAATTTTAAAGGTGCAAACCTTCAAGCCAAGATAGCTTCCATGGCTATGGTATCTCGTATCATTGAAGTCGCCAACATGTTATTCCTTCATGGAGTGGAGTGGCCAGGTGAATGATGCAGTCTCTGATATGTGACCAACCCTTGTTCACCATCAAAGGTTGGATTTGATCAATGCCATTTTCCCAGGGAATATTTATTCACTTCTGTCCCCGGCAATGGAGCCAAAAATGTTATCACTCCAAGATTCACTCCCATACTGCAAATGAGAGTAAGCTTGGTAACATAGAAATGTAAATGGATTAAAATAGTTTGAATATGTGGATCAACAAGAAAAGAGTAAAATGGAGGACATCAAACTGCTGCAAATACATTCCATTGGGCATGGAGTCATAACATTCTATAGATCACAGGCAATCAAGCTGCCTACCAGATGAAAATCTTATGAAAAGATGGATCAAAGAATAGAAGGTAAATAAAGAGAAGAATATCCACATAACAAAGATCATTTCTGTAATATAGATTAAAGAGTGCTTGAACAATAATCTATGATTAACAAGAAATTACCACAAATCCTTTGCATCTCATGAATTCATTAACCAAAGGTAGCCTTTGATCTTCAAAATATGTAAATATTACTCAAGAAAGATGATAAGAAAGGATGGAAACAAGATAAAAATAGCCTGGTATCACAACTTTCATGAATCTCTAATGGCAAAAATGCCTACAATACATGCCCTCGGGCTTACAAATGAGCAACTCAACTGCTCCTCTAGATCTCTCCTCTCTTAGATCATGAATCCAACCCCTCTCCAAGAGCTCTCTCCTTCATTAAATAGAAAATAGCATCCAAATATACTTAGGAGGTTGAATATCATCTCTTTCATTGGATTCTAAGCCGTGGAGATAGGTGGCAACAATCAAAGAGACAAAAATCTAACAAACTGCTAATTTTCAGGAAATTGTTGGAACTCTTTAATGAATTGTTTCCAAATCACTGCATGAGGTCTTAATGGAGCTAATACTTAGGTGCAATTGTCCCTTGACATCTAACTGATCCATGAGAAGTCATTCGAACCCTCCTTGACAGTTGGAAACCTCCCAACAAGGTGAATATCCAATCAGCTATGCAAAATAGAGATTTGGCAGCACATTCCGTAGCGCACTGGTGTTTTAATTGTTTCTCTCAATTTAAAAAATGGCTCAGGATGAAATTTGGTCAGCAAGTCAATAGGGATATCATCTTCCCCTACAAAAATTTCATAGAAACCCACTTCGTAGTTTTGGTTTTATGATCAAATTTGTAACAGTAACCGCTACAAGAAATTCCATGGCACCACTGTAAAACAGTTATGCACATTCTGTAGCGCCACTCCTGAAATAACTCTACAGATTCCGTAGCGCCAATGATCATGCAATTTCCAAAATTCTCATATGATAACTATGCCAATAGCGTAAGATGGCACCAATCTTGGCCACTTGGCGTTATGAATGACCAAAGAACTCTTGGTGCTACAAAATCTAAAAGCGCTACCAAATCCAAAAGTGCTACCAAATCACCAATTCCAGGAACACTACAAATCACAAGAGCAAGAGCATTGCGAAAAATCCTAATTCACCGGTGCTGCAAAATGACCAAAATTGCTACTGCAAATTCCTATGCTAATATGTTCATTGGCAGGAAAGGGAACATGAGGAACTATATGTCTTGATAGAGGACGATCCATGGGCCATTTCCATGCTTAAACAGTGTGGTATGTGGAAATTGTTTCAGTGTCCATTCATGAGGGCACAACCCAGATTGTTGAACCACTTGATAGAGTATTGGCATACAAATGTAGAGGATTTCATGCTAGAGGTTCAATCACTGACTCCGATGACATAGGACATTTAATTTTTGATCGGCTGCTCTAGGAGGGGGGAATTGGTCAACTTGAGGACCTTTCCTCCAGGGCCATACAACATAGATGACTACATTGGGATGTATTGGGAGGCTGACACTAAGAAAGTATGATCTCAAGTGTCGATACATAAGATCACTAGCCTCCGTCTTTGAATAGCCTCAATCTTCAAATAGTATCTTTATGATTGGGAGGATCATGAGATCCATAGCACTTCATTAGGCTTCTCGTGCACAGATGCTTTGTGTGGTTCAATGTCTAGATTCATTTTCGACTAGAGCACTACCATGCTCACATGCATGAAGAAACAACTAACCAACTACCGAAGAAGAACAAACAAGAACTTTGGGTTTGGGACCTATTTTGCGCTTTCTTTTTCAAGAGAGTGTTAATCCTTATCCCGGGGGAGACAATACAAGGCCATATTGCCTCCTTTCTGGCATTGTGCAGGTGGGAAGCTTTGTTTCCTAGACAGGGTGTGGGGAGAGTCTAAGAGGCCTTTGATGAAAAATATTTTGATTGGTGGGCTTGTCAGATTCTTGTGATGAGGACTATCCATATGCAGGGATCAGTTTCCTAAGGAATCCTGATATGCCCATACCCCATGGTGAGGAGCACAAAGAGATAGGTAAACACACTTTAAAGTTATTTATTTTTTTTAATTTTTTAAATATTATCCTTTTTATGGTAATGTCAAAGTACTAACTCAAATATCTGTTATATACAATTGTAGGGCTAGTGTGACTGACTGACTTCGCTAGGACCAGACGTTGTCCTCAAGCAGAGGTCGGACCAACAAAAGCAAGAGGAATAGCAGTTGTAGGAAGACCCCTAGTTAGAGAGGATGAGAGAGTATTGTGATGAGTAGATAGGAACCTGACAGCTCTCACTCGTGCAATGTCAATGGAAGAGATAGAGGAACTTCCCCCGGCTATGCAACCACATGTTGTACGGGTGCCTAGGACTTGGGTCCAGTTGTTTCAGCGTCTTGGGAATGTTGTAGTTCATTATAGTAGGGACAATAGGCCTAGACCATAGTTAGTATTGGACCACACATGTGTCGAGGGCACTTTTTGTACTATGTAGTGAGGGATTGAGCCCAACGATATATAGCAGCTCTATTTGAGGCTTTTTATGGACCACTTTGTACTCATGACATTATTTTTTGGGATACATTATACATACATATTTTTGTCTTATGGATAAATTTTTTGTATAAATGTATTTACATGTGTGTGTATGTGTGTGTTTTTTACTTTTATGTGTGAGCAACATGCCAATCTAATACTTGATTAGCCAATGTATCATTTAGTTGATTAGATATCCTAGGAACATGAATATAAGTAATATAATCAAAATAGTGTTCTAAGAGATGTACCCTAAGGAATCATCGATGAAGGGTGGGATCGTAGACATGATACACCCCATTTAATTGAGACACGACCAATTGAGCATCTAGATAAACCCAGAGATGAGAAATACCATGTAACAAGGTATCACATAGTATTTCTATTATTGCACTGTACTTGGAAAAATTATCGGTTGTTTCACCTAGAAAAATACCTCAAGAAGACATGAACTGACCAAAAGGTGTAAAAATCACCCAAGCTACAGAAGCAAGCTTCTGAGTGTGTTGGCTAGCATAATCTGCAAACCCAACATAGAATTCAGATTCACTTGACATCTGCCACAATGAAAAGAAAACATAATAACTACACGTCCATAAAACAAAAAGACAAGACTGTATAAATAAATCTATACATATATAGAAGAATTCACACTCAGGCGGCCGACCTAAGAGTTATACTTCTTAAGGTAGATCCCATTTCTAGGCTCTAATAAAGCGTTACCCTCGAAATCAACCAATCGATAAGCACCATTTTCTAATATTTTTTTCACAATGAATGGTCTGAACCACATGGGTTTGAACTTGCCTTCCCCCAAGGGATCTTTGTCTTGGTCGTAGACTAGGACAAGATCCCCTTCAGAGAAAATCCTAGGGTGGACAGATCGATCATATTGACACTCGACACATTGTTTGTGAGCTTCATTGGCCAAGGATGCATCTCGACGTTGCTCATCGAGTTTCTCGAGATATAAAATATGTTCTTCAAGCAGTGTAGTGTCAGGAAATTGTTCCACTACCAAATTAAGAGAATGGATTTGGCATTCTATGGGTAAGACTGCCTCCATATTGTAGACGAGTTGGAAAGGAGAAAAATTAGTAGCATTCTTGATTGAATTTCGATAAGCCCAAAGTGTCGAGTACAACATCAAATTCCAATTTGACTTGGACGAATTAATCGTTCGTTGAAGAATAGTCTTCAAAGAATTATTAACAACCTCTACCTGACCATTCACTTATGGGTAGTAAGGTGAAAAATGTTCCTATTTAAACCATAGTTTTCATGTTAACTCGGACATCATTTTTTTCTGGAAGTGACTGCCATGATCTGTGGCAATCTCCTTCGAAATATCGAACCTGGCTACAATCTGGTTAAAAATGAAAAGGGAATTCATTTCCCCGTCATTGTTGAATTTCAACATAGCTTTGACCCACTTAGTAAAGTATTCTACTGCTACGATGATATAGCGATGCCCCCTAGTTGAAACTAGGTGACATGTAGTGAAATCAATCCCCCACTTGGTGAAGGGACTGACAGTAATAACTGAGAACATGGGAGTTGGGTGTTCCTACATATTTTGAGAGAAGATATGGCATGGGTGACACTTCTTGACTGCCTCTACATAATATTTGATTAACGAGGACCAAAAGTATCCAACACGAAGAATATTTTGGGTTGTTTCCAACCCAGACAGATGACCGCCACATGCGCCTATGTTACAATCATTTAAAACATGTTTTTCTTCTTCGTGAGTGAGACATCGACGGAGAATGAAATCCACTCCTTGATGATATAAAGTGTCATTGAGGATAATATAGTTACACGCTTAGTGGTGTATTCGTCGATGCTCATCGTGAGAAGTAGAAGAAGGGCACTTCAAAGTCTGAAGATACACAAGTATATCTCCATACCAAGGGTTTGAAGATGAAATAAGAAAAATATCTTTGTTGATCAGTGACTCTTCGGGAGAAATATTACCACTTTCGATTGGAAGTTCTGAGATTAGTTCAGCAAAGACCAAGGAATTTTTAGATTTCGTCGAAACAAAATCCAAGTCAAACTCTTACAGGATGACTATCCATCGACTAATTTTCCCACTGATGACCCGTCGTGTTAACACATATTAAAAATGGTTGACAACGGCTATGACAGTGGTATTGCGAAGTAAGATGTAATGACAGAACCGTTGGATAGCATGAACAGCTACCAAAACAAGTTTCTCAACATGTGTGTAGTTGAGTTTCAGTCCAACCAGGCCTTGGCTAAGATAGTAGCTAACATGCTCTTCGAGCGTGTCATCCTCTTGGACCAAGACCATGTCAATAGTAGACTCTACGGCAACCAAATACAACAAGAAATCATTTCCATAATATAGAGGACTGAGCAGAGGGGCAAACGTCAGAGTGTGTTTCAACGCTTCATCCCAATAGAATGGGACCCCCTTTTTCAAGAGACGCATGAACCCTTTAGTAATCTCGGCATAGTTAGCAACAAAACACCGAAGAAAATTGGCTTTCCCTTGTATACTTTGAAGCTGGGGGATTTTGCGCAGGGGAGGAAATTGAATTATTTCCTCAACCTTCATAGGATCGACCATGATCCCTCTAGTTGACACGATAAAACCTAACAAGCGTCTTGATGTCACACAAAAACTACACTTGTTTGGATTCATGTGAATCTGATAGTAGCGACACCTCTCAAAGATAAATCGTAAATGGGAGGGATGATCATATCTCTTACATGAACATTATGCCATATCATAGAGATATGCTTCGATTATGTGTTTGAGGTCTTCAAAATCAAATGACATGGCCCGCTGAAAATGTAGCTCCAACATTCTTAAGGCCAAAAGGCATTTTTTTGTACGTGAATGTACCCCAAGGACAAATAAAATATGTTTTATGTTGGTCCTCGAGCTTGATTTGAATCTGATTGTACCCGAAAAAACTGTCCATAAAAGAAAAGACCTCACAACACTACTACATGATGAAAAAATTGCGACGAAAGTACTCTTTGGTCGCAAAATTCAAGAGAAAAAGTTCAATTTTTCAATTTTGATCTAAATCCACCCTGTATTCGTCGCTCTATCAATGGAAGCAAACTTTCATTTGTTTTGCGACGATAATCAAGATGGTGGACTACTGTCTCAATTTCGACAAACTTGTGTTTTCGTCACACGAGCGACACTCACTATTGATTGTTACACTTTTTTATACTATCCATATTGACCATTATACATTTTAACAAAGTCTAAATTGATATAGTCAAAGTTCGTCGCAAGAGCAACGAATTGACCGTTATAACCGTTTTGTCTTCGCCAAAGTGACCTAAATATAACAAATAAACAGGTAAAAAAAAAAGAAATATTTAGGTCACAGTCGTCGCAATTGCGACGACGGTGACCTAAATTGACCCATAAATATTTGACGATTTAAAGATGTTACGACAATCTTGCTATAACAACGACGGTTCTGAAAGGGTATTTTTGTGCGGAAGAATGTCGTGGAATATAGTTAGAGGTGGGGAAAAAAGTAAAGCAGGTGAAAAGGGTGATGGTATATATTATTTCCCTTGCCAAAAATGTTGCCTCATACGTCCATAAGAATTTTAAGAAACAGCTACAAAACATTGTAGGAAATATGGGCACATTGATGGTGGATCGAATGAATATCGTCCCATGGTAATTAGCTATATATTCATTATCTTTTTTAATTTTGTCAATTTTATATAAAATTATATATATGTATATATATTGTTTGAATGTTCGTTATAGTATACACTAATTTTGCATGGTTGTTTGTAATTATAAAGTTAGAGTTTCCCTCTAACTTTTCGCAGAATATTGCACCAAGTAATAGTAGAAATGATGTTGTACAAGCTAAGGAACATCATGACCAAGAAAATGAGGATCTCATGGAAGAAGATGATGGGACAAATCAAGTTAATGATCCCATGGAAGAATATGATGGGACAAATCAAATGATCCAAAATTTGTTTTCGCAACCGGATGAGGATGGGGACAATGCTAGTATTTATGATGAACCTCTATTAGAAAAGGAAAATAAACGACTTTATGAAGGATCAAGAGCAAATCTTCTCTCTGCTACATTGTTGCTAGCGAACTTAAAGGTTATGAATAATTTTTCGAACACTTGTATGACACATGTCCTAAGGTATGCAATATGTTTCATGTCATATTATACATAAATGTTGATTTTTTCTATTTGTTTTTAGTGTTAATTAATGTGTAAAATAAGAATGCAATTTTTACGATTAATATTCTTACATTAACTAGTTATTTGTTATGTTGTAGATTGTTAAGTGAATTTTTGTTACCATCGTCAAATATTTTACCTCGCACATGTCGAGGTTTGCATGCCATTATGAAAGACACTGGAATGGATTATCAAACTATAGATGCATGTCCTAGCGACCATATTATATATTATGGACAACATGCTTCAAAAACAGAATTTTTGCAATGTCTTATCAGTAGATATTGAACTGATCAAGTAACAAAAAGGGTGCCTCGAAAGGTTCTTCGTCATATTCCCATAATTCCACGTTTGCAACAATTGTTCAGGTGTGAAAGCATAGCACAATTTATGGATTACCATGCATGTAACAGAAGTGGAGATGGTGTTCTTCGAATGCATGTCGATGGTTCTGCATTTAGGGAAATTGAGGAAAAATGGGCAGATTTCAAAGATGAACCTCGTAATGTTAGGCTTTCATTGGAAGTTGACAGTGTTAATCCATTCGGAGAGCTTAGGTTTATTTACTCAGTGTGGCCTATTTTTGTTATCAACAATAACATTCCTCCTTGGATGTCAATAAAGAGGGAGCACATAATGTTGACAATGATTGTTCCAAGTATTTGTTTACATTAATTTTTTGAATGTAACATTTTCATTTGTT